>CM077080.1:2699365-2828570 GCA_039513925.1 Platanthera zijinensis | reverse complement strand
AACCGATCGCACTGGGATCTGCCACTCGTGAGTTGAGCGTTGAGAGCTTCATGGAGACCAGACTCCATCAGTGCATTCCAACTACAGGGTTGGTGACTCTTGGGTACTTGCAGCAGAGCTTGATCGATTCGCCTCTAGACTTCACTTCAGCACGTCCGTCTCCATTCACCGGAGATGACATCTTTTCAGTCAGGGGGAGTGATGTTGATTGTGAGGACACTTCCCAGCGACGACACTTGGGCGACCTCTGGTGTACCTCTTCGAGTTGTACCTGGCGATCAGCGAGAGAATTCATATCCCTATTCATCAGGAGATGAATTCTTTCAAGCTGGGAGAGATTGATGTGAAGCAGAGGACTAGGACGCGCTTTGGGTCTGTTCGGGACTGATTTGGAAGCTTTCCATTTATGGCTTGCCCGGATCGACGATCGGGCTCCACAATTGCGTCCGGAGCGTCGCGCGAGTCAAAACATATATTACTTTATTTTTTTAAGTTTAGTTTTGATGTATTTTAAGGGCGAACCCACCGGCCAATCATAGCAGTTGATGGGGATGCCCTAGCCCTAGCTCTCTTTTATTTATAATAGGATGTAGAGGGGATGAATTGAGTAATGGTTTTGTTTTGGAGAAAAGTTTTTCCGTATTCCGGACGATCTCCTCGGTGCCGACGTTTGTAGAACCCTAGATGACAACTCCTAGGCCGCCAAACTCCTCCTCAAGGTAACCCCTACCCCTCCATCAGTTTCCATCATCCCCTCCCCATTTCCACCACCGAAATTCCCCAAAAAATCCCTCCCTTCCACCGCCGGCCTGCTGGAATTCAGCAGCCGGCCACCAGGCCACCCCAGCCCGCCAACTTCCCCCACTAAGCCCCCCCCCTTGGCTCCGCCGCACAACCCCCACCTCTACTGTACCGCCGCGCCCCTCCCCTTCCTGCACAAGGCCGCCGGCCTGCTGCCCCACTCCAGCCCCCCCCCCCCCCCTCCCCCCTTTCCCTTCCCAAAAACGGCCACCCTAAGGGTTTTCTAACCCTAGCCGGCCACTCCTCTCACCTTCCCTTCGTGGATCCACTTCTCACCGCCCCGAAAACCCTAGATCTATTTTGATCTAGTGCTACCACTCCCTGATCCGTTGTTTCCACCGCACAAACCTTCCATTTTTGCCCGGATCCGCTCCTAAATAGCGGATCTACTCACCCTGGTCCAGATCTAATCTTTCGTGGTCGGATCTGCCGTTTTACCCTCTGTTACCACCACTTTCCACCAAGGGCATCCACCGTCACCGTCGTCTCGCCACCGGTTCCACCTCCGATCGCCCGTCTTTACATTCGGCCCTAAAATCCTTCAGTGCCTCGGTTCAGATCTCTACGTTGTGAGCATTTATGGTATTGTGTTCTGTGACTTGACATTTTCATTTGGTTGTTTATCTATATTGTGTTGTGATTACGGTTGTGTGGTAGTTATTTCCTCTTATGCTATTAATTGTTTGTGGATTTATTCGTCGTGCGCTTGCTTAGGCCCTCCGATCGAAGAAAGTCGTTGTCAAATTGCTGAAATAATTATTTGTCTCTTTATTTTAATTATCTGTGTGGTAATCTTAACTTCATTGCTTATAATAATTATTGTTGTTACCTGACAGTCACATTACATTTAGCACTGCATTAGTGTGTTCCCCGCACCCGCACTTAGAGTCTTAGTCTCCATGCACCACGAGTCTACCCCTACATCAAAAGGCCATGAGAATGCCTTTATCGTGAAGCTAGCATTTGCAGGTCTCCGTCAAATGACAAATCTTTCGTTCTGCAACTTCGTTCTATTGTGAAGTATGCGTACAAGACAGCTCCCTTCGAATGTTGTGCTTTCTGCAAAAGATAGAGAACTTAGTTGAGTTAACTCACCTCCGTTGTCAGTTCTCAACTTTTTTATCCGCAGATAGAGTCGGGCCTGCACGAGCTCCTTGAACTCCAAAAACATCTCGAACGCCTCTGACTTCTCCTTCATAAAGTATACACAAGTGTACCTTGAAAAGTCATCAACTAAAAACAGCATCTACCTGGTATCTCTGAGACTGTAGGTGATGGTGGATCTCATTAGATCACTGTGGATGCACTCCAACGGTGCTTTACATCTGGTTTGTAATTTGTCAAATGGAAGACGATGAACATTACAATACTGACATCCCGCACAGACATGACCATCTCTGGCAATAATGCATGAAAGTAATGCTCACAACTTCCCTCTAGATCTAGCTTCTATGAAAGTTCCATCTACAAATTAATAGTAATGTTATATTCATTTATTTTATATGAATACAGATTATTGAGGCAAGAGTAAGGAGGGCATGGGAGGCCTTATTTGACTGTGGCCAACAGTGACAAAGAGGGCAGCGGAGGTGGCAAGGGATGCTCCTGCGACCTCGCGCTAGTACTAACGTGCCTGATCGCGAGGAGGGGATGGTCGGTCTAGGCGGGTCCAGTTCGAGTCAGTTCTCCTATGTTTCTTTAATGGGCTATTTGAGGGGTCACACAGACTAAGAATCGTGTGAAAATATGTGTGTTTGAATCATCCCAACGAGTCGATCACAATCGTTATCTTTCGGATCTGATCAAACACGTCAACTCAAACATACTAGGAATCACACAAAATTATGTGCATTTGAATCATCTCGACAAGCCGGTTGCAATAGTTATCTTTCGAGTCGGATCAAACACTTCAACTTCTTTGGGGGACCCAACTGTAAAAATTTTTGAATAGCAGAAAACGGGAACCAGGCCGCAGGAACACTCAACCTAACCAAGTCAAATAAACCATATGCAAGTAGAAGAGTAAGCAAATCTTGTACTATCAAACTTCTTTACAATGCGAGACATACATGGCGAGACATGATTCACCAATGTACCTGATGGAAGCAAAAACATACAAGGCAAAAAATTATCTGGGCGGATAGAACCAAGTAACTGTCAACTCTGCCGAACTGAACTAAGGATTTCGCTGAAACCGTCAAGTCGCCAGACACAACTTAACCCGCGCGGACACCCTGTTATTCCAAGCTGAAGAACTCTATCCGCAATCTACAAGCCGCCTAGCCGCGAGGTCGTCTAGCCGTCATATAACCGCGAACAGCTGCTACCGAACTGAACAGACGGACCGCCAAAAGCGGACAACCTTATTGAACTGGAAAAAATTGTCAATGAGAAGACATTCTGGTCACAAGTCGCAACCTGCTGCTAACCGCCGATTGTAACCGCAGAATCCGCACCGATCCCTGACGCAAGTAAGAACCAAGTCACTGGCTTCTAAGTGTTAGTCGCACAATCTGCAACAGCAAAATCGGTTAACTTCTCAAACAAGGCGGACACAAAAAATATGTCTGTAGCAACAACCCGAGCTCACTTACTGTTCATTCGTTGGTAACTTTATGATGCAACAGGGGGTCCTATTTATAGGCGCTGAGAGGAGTATAATCACCGTCCAAACTGAGAGGATCACCACCCTTCTCGCAGCTAGCACAAGACTTATCCTCATAGTGCAGACACAAAGCCAGTCTGCCAAGGTTGCACCATGACACGGTCGAATAAGCCAGAACCAGGACCTGTCCGCCACACTTGCAAACACTGCGGATACAACACCAATCTGTAGCACCCTGCGGACACTGCTATAGTCTGCACAACCACAGCCTGCGACTAAGGCACAATCCCGCTTAGTCGAGCTGTCGGATAGACAGTCAGTCCGCATCAATCATGCGGATTGCTGGACAGCAAGCAGACAACACGAGAAAGGAGCAATTGGACTTGGCTCAAAACCAAGACCAAGTCCAAACAACCAAGAGCCCCTGAAGCGAACTAAACTCGTCGGACTCAAGAACCAGTCCGCACAAACCGGCGGACTGAAACACCAGTCTGCACTAACCGACAAACTCTGTGGTCACCACCTAACCGCTCCACCAAAACAAAACCAAGGCACAAACCATGTCGATCTCACGAGCTCCAGAAGAGTCCGCAGTAAGGTGGCCTCGGTGAACTCCATATGAGTCTGCAAGCTGGACTCGGCAAACTCCATATGAGTCTGCAACTCCCCGCGGATAACAAACCTATTCGCCTGATTACAACCTTTGAACAAGCTGACTGCTAAACATTAGCCGAACTGGCTATTCCTCACTCCAGACCGTGCGGTCTGAGAACCAGACCGCCACCATCTAACTACACGGTCTGCCCATCACTTTCACTTCAAAAAATTCAACACCAACTGGGTTTGAATTTCTGAACAGGATTGCTAGATGAGTATGTCTTCGCTCAAGAGATATAGTCATATCCTAGGCCTTACCATCTAAGTGAGAGACTTGGGTGACTTACATGTAGGGAAGAAACCTACTAGTCTTTTAGGTCTTGTTACCCCCAAGGGACCTAGTAATCCACCGGGACTAGGCATCCACATGAGAGATTGTAGCCTCCCTCATGGCTTCTATCCGCCCAACCTAGAGATTTAGGTTGCGTTTGGCACGGCTTATTTATTCCGGTGAGATTGGAAAAAACGTCATTGTCATGCCAAAATCTTAGGCCCAAAACTAATTTCTTTTTTTTATAACGGTAGTAACACTTGTCATACCAAACATACATTCTATGACAATGACGTTTTTGTCTAACCTCACCGGAGCAAATAAACCGTGTCAAACGCAGCCTTAATCTTCGCAAGTGACAGATGACAGATTGCAATGAGCCAACACTCTCAAGAGAGTGATATATATTATCTTGAGTTATGCAATGATTGAACGTAGAAGAGGGCCATTTGCGCCGGGTCATTAAAGATGATCTTATAGTGTTGGGATACGGTTGCAACAACAACAGACGACATCAAACTGTTAAACAAAGCTCGCAAAAAATTAACACACTGGATCATGAGTGATGACTAATAATAAGTGGATAAGAGGTTTGATATTAAAAAAAACTAACAGTAATCTACAAAATAAGAAGTTCAAGAAAACAAGAAAAATCAAAAGAAATAATTGAAGAACAATCAAGTATATTTTGCATAAAAACAATATAAGACTATGATATCATAAGCATCAAAGTCAACTTACAATCCCTCCTTTCAACCTTATGATCAATTTTACCACACCTCAAAAAAGGGTAAATGACATAATAACATAACTCTTGAAATGTATGATTTTGACAAAATACATTTCAAATTGTTAAATTTGACAAAATGCACTCTCCTCAATTGAAAAAAAAAGACTGATACTTTGCACCCTGATGGGGGTGATGGGGGTGCAACATTTTGCAAAAAAAAAAAAATTCTAATTGAAGAATACATTTTTGTCAAATTTGAATATTTGAGATGCATTTTATCAAAAAGAATGTTATTAGAAAGTGCATTTTGAAGTATTTTGTATATAAAAAAAAAACCTGAAGAAATCTCTGCGTTTTTCTTTAAAAATTGAACTATACATACAATCTGCAGCAACAATCCTTGCTCCTGCTGATCTGCTGAATTAGCAACAGAGATGGCATCGAACCAACCCATTCTCGTTACAGCTCGGGCATCGCCTGAATCCCCCAATCTCATCTTCTTCCTCCTCCACAAACACCTTGCAGCTCCCCGAACACATCACGCATGGCAGAAATCTGTAGTCGCCGCAACCCTGGCAGCTAACTCCACCGCCTCCTTTCACGGCCGTCGCCGCCATCTCACAGCCCTTCAAAACCTCAACCAATTCCCCATCTTCGTGCAACCGCGCCACCTCCTCTGCCCCGCCCAAGTGTCTTCCATTAACGAATACCCTTGGCAGAGTGGTTCCGCCATACCCGTAACCCAAAATCTCATTCAGTTCATCCTTGTATCCTCTATGCATCGAAACATCCCTTTCGTCGATTCGAACTCCGTATATACGCAGAATCACCCTCGCATTACAGCAATTTTCATAAGTCATCCTCACTCCCCTGAGACTTGTGGAGTAGAGCACCACTTTCCCTTTTCCACCAGGCGGAGATTTTTCCAAAGACGAGACCTTTAAACTGGGCGCCGGCTTGAAGCTTCCCCTCCGGGCATCTATCTTCTCCTCAAAAGCTAAAACTCTGGCCTTCACGATTCCGGGGAATCTGGGTATTTCGTCGGGACGGTAGGTGACAGGGGAGCGGTGGAGAAGCGTCGGGTGCTGAGGGGAAAGCTCGGTCATGGCTTTACGGAAGTTGGAGATGACGTCGGGGTCCAGTTGGAAGTAATCTCCGGCGACGCTATGCAGCCAGTATGGCTTCGGAGAGCCGGCGGAGGAAGTTTGGGAGGATTTAAACTTCGCCGGATGTGGCTCCGGCGAACCCCTCCGGTGGTCGAAGGAGAAGGATCTTTCGAGGTTGGAGGGGCAAGTTGGATGGCGAGGCAGAGCGGTTTCCTCCTCCTCGAGGTCCTCCATGAGCTCCCAAGCGTTGATAGTCTCCGATTCCGGCAAGGTCGGTTTATTAACGCCGGCGCCGGCACCACCGCCAATAGTTTCGGGCGTTTTTTGACCGCGGTCTTCACTGTTGACTTTCATCATCTCTTCGTCGGATGATTCTTGGCTGCGGCTCAGCTTTAGAAAACCGATGGTGGAGGACGTGAGGGAGACAACGTGGAGACTGTCGCCTTTGCGGTTGGATCCATGGACGACCGGCATCGAAACGCTCCGTCCATACGACGGCGAGCTCCTCAGGCGATCTAGCCTGGCTTCCCTCGAACTGACGCAGCCCATTGGAGTAAAGAAAAACAAAACAGGGGTAATAGATGAAGGCAAAAAAAACAGAGCTTTTCGTCGAAATCGGATTGGGAGCCGAGGAAGCTTGGATCTTATTTAAACGAAATGAACTGCGAACAATCGAAACGCACAAAATCCGAAACGGAAATCAGCAGGAGAAGATCGTTTTTTTTTTGAATCATCGAATTAACGAGGAGGTACAACGGATCCGAGGTGAAGGGGAATACAGAGGAAGGAAACTCAGGCGCGGATCAGGTGGAAAGCAGAACTAGGAAAGGAAGAAGAAGAAGGGAACATGGGGTGGCAGCCATGACGAGGGAACTGAAAAGACATTAAAAGACTGTGAGCTGGAACAGGACAACGGTTGGAGAAGTGAAGACGGAACGCACAAAGTCAAAAACGAGGGAACCATCTTCGAAGAGACGACTCATTCTTCCTCCGACAGGACCCCAAAGACTCGCCGGTGCTTCAACGGCCCTTCGCCACTGTAGCGGTTGCGGCGGTACCACTGCATAAGGCGAGAAAGAAGAAGACTCTAGAAATTGTACCACGGGCGGCTGCCGACTTGTATCTTGCTCTATATTAAACTAGTTTTAATACCTAACGGTCATGTGACCTAACGCATTCTATAACTAGCTATAAATACAACTATAGGTGATCTGCAGAGAAATAATAGTTTTCTTTTAGAGCAGTGTTATGAACATATTATAAATAGGGTATGGACAGCCAACTATTATGTACAACTCAACAATGCTATGTATGGTTTAGTCTTGCTAGGCACACACCAAATTGCATTCAATATTCATGACCTTGTGGTTGTCGTGGACGCCGAGAAAGGCACAAACAGCGCGGGCTGATTCAAGCGTGATGCGGTGGAGGAGATCCAGGAGACGGATCTCTTCGCCTTCGCGGCCTAGAACATCATCAGTCTGAACCACAACAGTGGAGCCACTGATCTCAGAAGCGAGATAGAATTCTCACCTGGCTGATCTTAGGAACAAGGGATCTAAGCATGTAAAGCCTGTCATTGAGCATCTTTCTTCTCCTCTCTACCATCAAGTTCATTGTCCGAAGCCTTTTCTTCCTTCACGTGAGTTCTTCACCGCTTGTAGGGTGCGGGAGGTTATCGGCGAGAGTGGGGAGGCGGGCGATTGCTTTCAGGAATCCCAAGATCATGAGCACTGGAGAGAGGGCACGAGTTGGATTGTACCTGGCGGTGGCGGTAGGGAGAGAAAATAAAAAATAGGCTTTTAGTCTTCATTTATGGTGTGTTTATAGTGAAACATGATGTGCTCGTAACACCACTCTTTTTTTATCTAATATATATTGTCTCTCCCCGACATTCTTTCTTCCTCCTCGCTTGACTATTACCGGCAAGATACCTGTCAACCTTTTTTTACGTAATAGGCACCTCCCTTCTCGAGGGTGTGTACAAGACCCGAACAAATTCACCGCCCTATAGTTGACTGGTGAATGCTAGAGAGTTCAGTTACATATTGGCGAGTTAAAACATGTAATCCGAACTGATGACAGATTTTAGAGTTAGCCCACCCTCGTGGGATCGCGACCCTTTGCCCAGGCCATTTTAGTATGTGTGTCGCCTAGGGCATAAGGGCATGATGACTTGACGTCATTATCAGCTTCGTATGTCTTATCATCGACATTCTGTTAAAGATTTCAAACTAAATGGTGGCAACTAAACAAGAGTGTTGTGTTCATAGTAGGACTTAACCAAAAATTTACAACACGAACTGACGACAACCACGCACCACCCGTGTCCGTGTCTCCGATGGCACCCCTCTTTTTCAAGAGGATTCATGGCATATGAAGCCCTAATTAATGAGGTTCTTTCTTTTGCATCAAATTAAACCACACACTTCACTAGTTGTGTGGCCCTCATCAAATCCTGAGTTTCATTCTTGCGAATGTACTCCCAAGATGAGATACTTAATGCGTTAGCTACATCACTACATGGGTGGATACGCACTTCGTTCAGTATTCATCATTTATAGCTTAGATTACCCGTATCTAATCACATTTGCACCCCTATATTTCGTCTCTTAGTGTCATAGTTGACCCACCATAGTGCTTATGTCGTTGGTGTTCTTTCCGATCTCTACGCATTTCACTGCCATCAAAAATTCTCAATATTCTTACAGTACTTCAACTTGGTAGTTTTCAACGCCTATCTAGGGTTGAGCACTGAGATTTGACGGTGGAATTGACAAGACATTTGCAGATGCTTTTACGCCCAATCATTCTGGATAAAGCTTGCATCCTCGATCATACCATGGCTACTGATAGACCGGTCTAAATTGAACTGTCTTAGCTCGTGGAGCGGCCGAGCATGAAAACAGACAATGTAAAATAAGATGGCTGACAAGAAGATTTTTTTTTAACTTGAAAAACCCCGAAAATGGATTAAAAAATCACATGGTCAGGATTGTGCCGACCAAACTTTCATAATATTCTTTGTACTGTTACAGGGCTTTCCAGAGAATACGAGGACTACAGGCTGACTCTCGTTATAGTTATTGAGAGAGGAGAGAAAAGGCTACAAGGGTGACATGCCAACCCTTGTGAAGTTAAGTATTTTCTTAGTTGCAGTGGGAAGCATTGTGCACTGGACGCCCTCGAGGCTTCTGTTGGCACTCGAAAGATGTGGTAGTGCGTTTTGAGTGACTTGGAGTCTGTGGCATGTCTCTTGTCGCACACGGAGAAGTTTAGAGCGAAGAACTTGCTGTTGAGTGGAGGGCGTAGCGTGCATGGAGTTTTCTACGAACATAACACAGTCCTTCGAAGATCTTCCAAGGAAGGCTCTGGGAGATCTTCGAAGGAGTAGAAGACAAGGTCTTCCCAAATGAGTGCTCTAGATCCCTTTTATAGATTTATGTACATGGGTGCGTGCAAAGAGAACTCGTGAAGATCTTCGAAAGAAAGCTTTGGAGCTCTCTCAGGCGTAGAAGACATGGTCTCCCCAAATGAGGGCTTTAAGTCCCTTTTATAGATTTTGAGAAGTACATTTTGGTAATTAAATTGCTAGAAAATCATGGGGACTTAAAGCTTTAAGTCTTCATGATCATAAATTTAGCTATGCGCACCCAATCATGGGAATTTCACTATGCGCACACCCATACAAATAAATTTGGCTATGTGCACCCCTATCATAGGATTTCTTTATGCGCGCACCCTTGTACATAAATTTGACCAAGCACACCCGATAATGAGTGTGATTTGCTTGGGATATGCAAACGTTCATGTTTGGAGATAATTGATAAGTGTAAGATGTTTATATTGCTATTTACTTTTTTTAATTATCTGTTATCCCTTATACGTACGTAGTCATGTTCAAAAAGATCAGGTCCGGGAGGGTCGGGCCAGTAAAAGCCCGGGTAGGCCCGGGCTAGCCTTTCGCGGACCTAGGTCGGGCTCTAGGGGCCCAATAGGGCCCCCATATCGGTTGACAACCTGGCCCGATGCTCGGCCTGGGCTAAGCCCGGGCACCAGACCTAGCCATGGACCGACACCCAGGCTAGCGGGATTTCAGAAATCCCGCCCGGGATTTGATGGAAATTCCACCTACTGGCGGAATTTCTTGATGGAAAATCCCGCCAGCTGGTTGGATTTTCAAAATAGGCCGGAAATTGTGAACATCTACTAATCTTTGTAAAGAAGAAGTCAAAAACATGTAAATTTAAAACATGACGTAAGTACCTGAAGTGAATTCGTGAACACCTACTAATCTTTGCAAAGGAGAAATCAAAAACAAGTATTCTGAGATGATCAAAGATAATATCATACTAGCAACTATGGACACACATATTATTTGGAGCATTTGGTTGTACATAACAAGTTTCCAATACATGTGTATATCCCCCGTGTCTAAGGCTCCGTTTGGGAGGACTTATTTTCACCGGTCAAGCGGTTACGACCGCATGAATCGGACCGTAATTAAGGCTCCGTTTGGGGGGACTTGTTTTCATCGGTCAAGCGGTTACGACCGCATGAATCAGACCTTAATTATGGTCCGATTCATGCGGTCGTAACCGCTTGACCGGTGAAAATAAGTCCCCCCAAACGGAGCCTAAGGCCCGATTCATGCGGTCGTGACCGCTTGACCAGTGAAAATAAGTCCCCCCAAACGGAGCCTAAGAAATTCCCCGTTTTGCCCAATTTTTCAGTTCTGGAATCTGACTGTGTGCAATACGCGAGCGTGCAATACAGAGAGAGAGAGAGAGTAACGATGGTGTCTAGAGCTGTCACTTAAAACCGAAAACCGCAAGTCGAACTGGAACCGAACCGAAACCGCAAAGAACCGGACCGAACCGTTGGCAAATTATTCGGGTTCCGGTTTGAATTTTGGAACCGTGAACAACATTGGTCCGGGTGTGGTTCATACATTTTATTATCCGGACCGGAACCGGAACCGGAACCGCAACATATAACTCTCAAGCGGTTTCAAGATGTTTAGACCCGATCCGAACCGGACCGAAGTAGAACCGAACCGCAACCCGTTTATTATTATTATTATTATTATTATTATTATTATTATATTGTTATCATTTTATAATTTATCTATAATATTTATATTTACTATCACGAGTGAAACTGGTGCAGTTTGAACCCAAACCGCAATCGCACTAAAGGTGGTCAATTTTGGACCGAACAAAACTTCACCGCATAAAATTTGTATGACATGGTTTGACATTGGTGCGGTTTAGAGTCAATTTTTGCAGTGCATTTTTTTATTTTTGTATAGTTATATATTATATTTTTAATTTTACTTACATATTTTTTTGAAATATTTTATTTAAAAAATATATAAGATATATTTATTAGTATCATGAAAGACAACTAATTGTAGGCGATTGTTACGGTTCAGTATGTCGATGAGACGTTCGCAAGCCAACTAGAATTCGTGGCAAGTCTATACGCGTAGGAAGACAATTGATACTATCTCACCGATCGCGGAAAAGACCGTAGAGAAGTGCGCAACATAATTATTTCTATTTCGATGTTGCTTTGAGTTTTACTATTTGTAACCCGCTTTTATTTCATTCCGCCAAGCTTGACCTTGGTTTTAGTTGGAACCGATTGAAACCGAACTGAACCGCATGGAACCGGACCGAACCGATAGTGACCGGTTTGGTTTTGGTTCTTGTTGAACCGTAATCGGAACCGTTGACACGACGGTTCCAAAAATTTAGCTGGAACCGGAACCAGAACCGGAACCGATCAAACCAAATAAGATTTTGGTTCTAATTTGAAGAACCGTTATCTTAATGGTTCGGTTCATGGTTTTAGTAGAACCGGAACCGAACCGGAACCGTGACAGCTCTAATGGTGTCACGGCGCACAAGCAGCTGCTTGTGCAAATCAGGAAAATCAACATGACAGCGCTCACTCATCCTTGCTATTAATTTACGTTCAAAACCGTTGGGCTGTGACGTCGTTATGAATTCATAAAAGGACATTAATATATATATTTTTTTATTTATATTTTTTGAATATTTAATTTATATTTAACAATAGGAAGAATGGATGATAACGGATTCAGGAAAGTAACGGGTTATGAAAGTCTGGAAGCTGAGCTCTCATCTTCGCATGCGCTGGCCCTTTTATTTCTACGCATCATTAATGCTACGGATTCCAAATGAAATACATTCTACCTTAATAATATACAAATACATAATAGGCTCTAGACACTTTAATTTAAGAGATTTATATTAGCAGCCCGATACCATTCGCAGCGACCTGTCACACCGCCCGCCGAACTCCAGTTGCTCGCCCCAGAATGCCGCCGGACTCCATTAGGCCGCCGGAGATTGATGCCGAGGGAGCTATTCATGAAACGTACGATTGGAGCTCAATTTACTCATTTATACAAGCCAAAAACAGTCATTTTGGTTTGAACTAGTATGTCCTCCAAGTATCCTTTTCCTAGGGCACCCTTTATGCCCAATAACGACACTCCTTTTCTCCCAAATGATAAAGTTGAGTGTTTCATGCTTACCAGTTTTTGTGTTCTTGCAGAGGCGCTAAGCTAAGAAACTCAAAATTGAAGTTGTTCTGAGCTGATGACGCGCATGATCACTTGATAAAGAACAAAAAGAACATCACCTGCCACCATACCGTGTATAGTCGATGAATGTAGCCAAATGCAGAGCAAGTTGCCATGGACTTGTCCCTTTGACAATGTCGCGTGGGGTCTTAGCTTCTTTTTGCGCCCTTTCGCAGCTAGCTAAGTCAGCCTCCTCCAACACTTGATCGTGACAAGATGAGTAAGAGATCACTTAATAAGACTAAACAATTCAAGCAATAAAACTTTCTCATACACATTCTTGCTCTCTTCCTCACTCTTACTAAGTGCTCTCTTACTCACCTTGCCACAATCAAGTGTTGGAGGAGGCGGACTTAGCTAGTTGTGAAAGGGCGCAGAAAGGAGCTAAAGTCGCACACGACATTGTCAAGGGAACAAGTTTGTAACAAAATGCAGATGTTTAACTGCGGACAGCTGCAAACGGAAGCCGATAATCTCTTGCAAGCAGGTATTGCGAGTCCAGCGGGTTTCAGCGATCAGATGAAAGTGTGAAATGTTGGGTTTCAGCGAGTTGTAATTAACAATTTCTAAAACATTTAATCATCTCTCCTCCTAGAAATGTCCTTAAAATAAAATGACACCGCCATACGGTGTCCGCCTCTGGCACAGACACGCCCTCAATCAATAACTTCACACCCGAACGTTCAAAAGATGAAAATAGGCCAGTCTATGCACTCATCTTCAAAGCCGAGGGTTCGAGGCCGTGTTTACAACAGCTATTCAACAAAGACCAAAATAAAGGTTTCACTACTTTACAACAAAATTCAAAATCATTTGCAGCAGAGCTAAGTTTCAAATTTGTGATTTGCAGCAGGGCCAAGTTTCAATTTTGCAATCATTCATAGGATCAAAGATTGAGATTCATTTTCAGATTGTAGAATCAGACGCAAGAATATATCAATTGGACCCAGGAAAATATATTTTATTCCATCAGTTGCAGCCTGCAGAATCTAAATTACAGCATTTGCATTAAAAAGGCTATGAAATAATAGCATTCAGGATCACAAGTTGAATTTCTGAACAAAACAAACAGCTTTAAGCACCGCGGCTTACAGACACATCATCTCCAACCACGGTGACCCCTGGAGTTTCCACTTGTATCAGAATGAAAATTTAATCACCATGTCATGCTTGTAAACCTCGCCAGGGTTCACTATCTGTGAAGGGAACTGAGGGTGGTTCACAGAATCAGGAAACCCTTGAGTCTCCAAGCACAGCCCATCATGAATCTCATACACCGCCCCTCCCTTGCCCTCCACGTGATCGAGAAAATTCCCGGTGTAGAACTGCACGCCCGGCTGGTTGGACCACAGCTCGAGCCGCCGACCCGATCCATCATCCTTCACGACCGCAACCTTCTTCATTCCGTGTCCGTTCACGACATAGTTTATGTCGTAGCCGCCCTTTACCCCGTCGATTCTGCTCCCGACGGTCTTGGGCTCGAGGAAATCAAAGGGGTGCCGGCAACAGACGAGATGGATCCGGTCGGAATCAACTCATCGTCCACGGGAGTTATGTGGGAGGCGAAGATCTGGACGGTGTTGGAAAGAATGGAGCCAGAGTTGTGACCGGCGAGGTTCCAGTAGTTGTGCTGGATGAGGTTTACGGGCGTGGCTTTAGTCCGAGGCGTGGCTCGCATGATGACGCTCAGCTCATATGGAGCAGAGAGCCTGTAGGTGACGGAGACGTCGAGATCCCCAGGAAAGCCTGATTGATTGTTGGGCATGTAAAGAAACAAAATGGATTACTGCAGTTTTATTGTAGCATATAGCATTTGTAACATCATCATTCTACTGAAAATATGAAACATTAGAATAATATTTACATCAACACTTTCACTGCTCCAAGTTTGGTAGACAAAGCAAATAAGCAACTCATCAACATATTCTTCTATATATACTATTAAAAAGGGAATACGATTATTATAAAATAATAATAAAAATTCTTTCCCACTGTTACAATATGTATTTCACCATATGTTATATGTATTATTTTGTTATGCTTTGTGTCCGCCTCCATATATAGAGGGAACAAACTCAATAGAATTACAATTGATTCCTCTAACATGATATCAGAGCCAGGTTGCGGAGCGTGACATTATACACCAAACCACTTGTGCATATTCTCCTGCTCCAAATGAGATTGCGGAGCGTAAGAATCGTCACTTTTGGAAGTGGCTTGTTGTCTCTTAGCAACAATGCGTCTTCCCAAGTATTACTGGGGCGATGCTGTCTTTACGACTGCATATCTTATTAATCGCATACCCTCTCGTATTCTTGAGAATGTCACTCCACTCGGGACTTTACATGTTCCTTCCTCCCAACTCCCTCCTAAGGTTTTTGATTGTGTCTGTTTTGTTCACATCCATCACCCTCCTCCCACCAAACTTGATCCTCGTGCCTACGATGTGTGTTTATTGGCTACTCTCTTACTCAAAAGGGGTACAAATGTTTTCATCCTCCTACTAAGAAGGTCTCCTTTATCATGGATGTCACGTTTCGTGAATCTGAGGCTTATTATCCTGCTCCAGGTGACTCACCTTCTTTGCTCTCTTTGTTTGTGCCCTCACCGTCTGTACCACTGTCTGTTCCTCCTTCATATCCCTCACTTCAGGAGGAGTTTCTACCGTCGGAAGAGAGTGATATTCTTATACATACTACTATTCCTCCTATTGTTCCTACTTTGCAGGTGTACACTCGGCGGAGAAAAAGGCCTAACGACACACTGGACCTGCCACCAGAACAATCATGGGACCCGAACTCAGGGTCTTCTAAGCTTCCAATTGCTCTCCGTAAAGGTATCCGGTCCTGCACTCAACATTCTCTTTCTAATTATGTTTCTTATGACTCTTTCTCCACATCTCATAAGACCTTTGTGTCTTCCCTTGCGTCCATATCCATACCACCATCTTGGCAGAGTGCTCTGGAGATTCCCGTGTGGAGAGAAACGATGTTTGAAGAAATGGCTGCGCTTGAAAATAACAACACATGGGATTTAGTGTCTCTTCCCCCTGGGAAGAAATTGGTTGGGTGCAAATGGGTGTTCACAATCAAATAAAATTCTCAGGGTGTGGTTGAAAGGTGCAAAGCAAGGTTGGTGGCAAGAGGGTACACTCAAACTCTTGGAATTGACTAACAGGAAATGTTTGCTCTTATAGCAAAGATGAACACCATTAGAGCCCTTCTATCCTGTGTTGCTTGTAAAGGGTGGGACCTTTGACAACTTGATGTAAAAAAATGTCTTCCTCCATGAAAATCTAGATGAGAAAGTTTATGTCTCTCCCACCAGGCCTTACTCCCAAAAGCTCAGTGGGACATGTCTGCAAGTTAAAGAAAACCTTATATGGACTGAAACAGTCTCCAAGAGCTTGGTTTGAGAGATTTCACAAAACCATGTTGTCTTTTGGGTATCACCAGGGCAATGTCGATCATACTTTGTTCATCAAGCATAGGACCGGTAAACTTACAGCTCTCATTGTTTATGTTGATGACATCGTTATCACAGACGATGATGTGGAAGAAATCAAACTTCTAAAACAAAAGTTGGCTTCAGAGTTTGAGGTCAAGGACCTGGGTGCTCTCACATATTTCTTGGGTATTGAAGTGGCAAGGTCCAAGCATGGGATCTTTATCTCTCAGAGGAAGTATACTCTGGATCTTCTTGAGAAGACTTGCATGAGTGGCTGCCGACCAACCGACACTCCAATTGAAGCAAACCACAAAATGAGTCGTGATGATGGGAAGGAGATTAAAAATATTCCTGAATTCCAAAGGTTTGTAAGGGACTGATCTACTTGGCTTATACCCGCCCAGATATAGCTTATGCTGTGAGAGTTATCAGCCAATTTATGCACGCTCCGAAGACTCATCATGTTGATGCTTCCAACAAAATCCTCAGATATCTCAAGTCCTCACCAGGGAGTGGAATATTGTTTCCCCCAATTCGGCTCTAAAAATTGAGGTCTATACCGATGTTGATTGGGTCGGTTCTGTCGACGATCGGCGATCTACCTCAGGGTATTGTTCTCTTGTTGGCGGAAATCTTGTTAGCTGGAGAAGTAAAAAACAACAAGTTGTGGCGAGATCAAGTGCTGAAGCAGAGTTTCGGGCTATGACTCATGGTGTTTGTGAAGATCTATGGTTGCGGTCGTTTGTAAGTGACCTGGGTCTCTCTGAAGATGAGCCTATCCGTGTTGGGTGTGGTTCTCATCCGATGCGGAGAAAACCACCGAGTTTATGTGTATCGAGTCCTCGTAATACGTTCTCGTGATTCTCACCCGATGCGGAGAAATTTTAATATATATATATACAAGCATGCAGATCACGCTTTGTATATATATATATATATATTATATATATATTATATATATTATATATATTATATATATATTATATATATATATTATATATATAGATATATTAATAGAAAGCATGATTCACGCTTTCTATTAATATATAGATATATATATATATATTTATATATATATATATATATGGAGATGCAGAGAAGACTGGCAGATACAGCAAGCAGAAAGCAAAAGAAAAAAAAAGGAGAGGCACCGTGAAGTAGCTCCGCCATCGCTGTTGCCGCCGCGTTCTTGACACGCCACCGCCGCGTTCTTGAAACGTCATCGCCGCGTTGTTAAAACGCCGTCATTGCTGCCTTTGTTTGGAGGCCGCCGCCACCGCCGTTGCTTCAGGAGTTCGGGCGTCGTAGTACGACGTTGACGTGATCACGCTGCACGAATCAAGAAGGTTCACTGGAGAGGATTTCTTAAATCCGCCATTTGTTCCGATTTGGTATTTTGTATATTCGTGTAGCGACGTGGTGAATATCCTTTGTGGATCGAGGAGGGAAAGCCTGTAAATTTTGTGCGTGTTTTTATACACGTTCTAGTGGAGGCTTTCCGGGTTGGACTCCGATCGTCCCGTGGTTTTCACCCACTTGGGTTTCCACGTTAAAAATTCTTGCGTGCTATCTTTATTTTATTTTGTATTTGTGCCCGCTAAAACGGTCGTGCAGGTGCTCGCGCTAAATTAATTTGCAGGTGCTCAGGTCGGATTTGCGTGCTCTCAAACCCAACAAGTGGTATCAGAGGGAGGTTCATTATCAGAGCAATTATCGGGCTGACCTGTCTGTGATTTGAGACGAGCCGATTGAATATTTCAGGTTAGTGATCGGGTGCGGTAGGTGACGACCATTGGTCCGCTCCCTGTCCTCTTTGATTACTTTCAGTGGAATAGTCGGCTCAAAGAACTGAGGTCAGTCCGATCAGTGACAGAGCACGATGGAGTCTACTTCAGGTTCAGGGTCCGAGCAAATGGTGAAACTGAACGGCGTGAACTACCACCAGTGGCACTTACTGATGGAGGATCTTATCTATGTAAAGGGCTGGCATGCTCCTATCTTTGAGGAGATGCCAAAGGACACGGATGCGGCAAAATGGAAGGTGGAGCATCGGAAGCTGTGTGGGTTCATCAGACGGTTCGTGGAGCCGAACGTCTACAACCATGTGGCTAGCATCAATGATGCAAAGGATCTGTGGAAGACTCTCGAGACGTTGTATGCCAAGAGTACGGGCATCAACAAGCTGTATTTACTGAAGAAGCTTGGAGAGTTCAGATACCGAGAGGGCTCACCCATTTTGGATCATGTCAACGAGTTCCAGGGAATTATAGATTGCCTGACTGCTATGAAGGTGACTTTTGAAGATGAGGTGAACGCATTGTGGCTACTCAAGTCACTTCCAGACTCGTGGGAGATGGTCAGAGTTTCTCTGATCAATTCCTCCCCCCAGGGGATTGTTTCCATGGAGATCGCCAAGAGCGAGATCTTGAATGAGGAGGTGAGACGAAAGTCTCAAGGGACTTCGGGCTCTTCTTCACGAGCCGACGTTCTCTTTACTGAGTCCAGGGGGAGAGGAAGGAGTAAAAGCCGAGGAAGGAAGGAGGGCAGGAGTCAGAGTAGGGGCAAGTCGAAGACACGTTATCAGAACGTGGAATGCCACTACTGCCACAAGAAGGGTCACATCAAGAAGTTTTGTTATACTTTGAAGAACGATCAGAAGAAGAAGGGGATAGCCACTGAGGGCAAGGATGAGGGTCACACTGCAGCTACTGTTTTGACTGAGGAGGAGGACGTCATTATTGTTGGCGACGACGTCACAGCTGCACTTTCGTGTGACGACCGGTGCTGGATCGTTGATTCTGGAGCTTCTGCGCATGTCTCCCACAATAGGGAGTTATTTGCCACTTACACCACTCATGACTGTGGGGTGTTGAGGATGGGCAATGGAGATACGTCCAAGGTACTTGGGCGTGGAGACATGCATTTGAAGACGAGCACTGGAGCCCTACTTATTCTGAGGGATGTTAGACACGTGCCCGACATTCGCTTCAATTTGATATCTGTCGGCAGGCTTGGAGATGAAGGACACCTGAGTGTCTTTGGAGGAGACTTCTGGAAGCTGATCAGGGGATCACTTGTGATGGCCAGAGGTTATAGAGATTCTGGTTTGTACTACATGGAGGGGAGGCCTGAAGCTGCTCAGGCCAACTCCGTTAGGGATGAGGCATCCACCTCCTTATGGCACAGGAGGCTGGCACACATTAGCCAAAAGGGGTTGGGATGCCTGGCGAAGAAGAAGTTGATTTGTGATATGTCTGATGTTCACTTGGAGAGGTGTGACCACTGCATGGCTGGGAAGCAGAATAGAGTTTCATTCCACAGCCACACGTCCACCAGGAGAACGGAGCTTTTGGAACTAGTTCATACTGATGTCTGCGGACCACTGAAGGTCCAGACTAGAGGAGGAGCATCATACTTCGTCACTTTCATTGACGACCATTCGAGGAAGCTTTGGGTCTATGCCATCAAGACCAAAGATCAGGTACTCGATACTTTCAGGAGATTCCACGCTGAGGTGGAGAGACAGTCTGGGAAGAAGCTAAGGTGTATCAGGTCTGACAACGGGGGAGAGTACATTGGTCCCTTTGACGAGTACTGCAGGGACCATGACATCAGACATGAGAAGACCCCGCCGAAGACGCCGCAGCTAAATGGCGTAGCTGAGAGGATGAATCGGACACTGATGGAGAGGATTCGATGCATGCTATCTGAGTCGAAGCTGCCAGGGATGTTCTGGGGCGAGGCTCTTCTTACTGCAGCGCATGTCATCAATCTCTCTCCGAGTTCAGCCTTACAGGAGGATGTCCCAGATAGAGTCTGGTATGGGAAAGACCCCTCTTATAGTCACTTGCGGGTATTTGGCTGCAAAGCCTTTGTGCACGTCCGGCTATAGTGGAGAGTTTGGGTACAGGTTCTTTGATCCAGTTGAGAAGAAGCTTGTACGTAGCCGTGATGCTGTGTTCTGTGAGGATCATACTGTTGGTGATCCTGAGGGGACTATTGAGTTGGAGGTTGACTCTCGCACTGCTGCAGAGTCACTTATGGTTGGAGATGATGCTGAGGAGACTGCCGAGCCCGAGCCTGCACAGGGCGTTGATATACTTCCGGATCATGATATCACCACTGATGGTGAACCAGGAGTTGTTGAAGACATTGCTGAGGATGTGCTTGCACCGGCACCTGAGTCGGCCTTACGGAGGTCAGATCGGGCCAAACATCCGTCCACCAGATATTTCGCATCAGAGTTCGTCTTGCTGACTGATGCGGGGGAGCCTGAGAGTTATGATGAGGCTGTGGAAAGTACCGAGAAGCGTCAGTGGATGGATGCTATGCAGGATGAGATGCAGTCACTGCAGAAGAACCACACTTATGACCTGGTAAGATTGCCTAAGGGCAAGAAGGCCTTGAAGAATCGATGGATCTTCAGGGTGAAGCAGGGAGATTCCTCCACACCTCCCAGATACAAGGCCAGGCTGGTGGTGAAGGGTTTTGGACAACGACAGAGTGTTGACTTCGATGAGATATTCTCACATGTGGTGAAGATGTCATCTATTCGTGTCGTCCTTGGACTTGCTGCGAGACTAGATTTGGAGGTTGAGCAGATGGACGTCAAGACCGCCTTTCTGCATGGCGATCTTGACGAGGAGCTATACATGGAGCAGCCTGAGGGTTTCAGTGTCAAAGGGAAGGAAGGTCTGGTGTGCCGCTTGCAGAAGAGTTTATATGGCCTGAAGCAGGCCCCGTGGCAATGGTATAGAAAGTTTGACTCCTTCATGGGGGAGATCGACTTCAGGAGAACCACTCTTGACCACTGCGTGTTTGTCAAGCAGTATGCTCCAGAGGACTTTATCATTTTGCTTCTGTACGTGGACGATATGTTGATCGTCGGGAGGAACACTGCACGCATTGCTGAGTTGAAGCGGCAGTTGAGTTCCACTTTTGAGATGAAGGATCTGGGTGCTGCGAAGACTATTCTAGAGATGCACATTCGCAGAGACAGGGGAGCCAGACTACTTTGGTTATCCCAGGAGCGGTACATCCGCAAAGTGCTGCAGAGGTTTGATATGGATCAGGCGAAGAAGGTGAGCGTGCCTCTTGCAGCTCACTTCAGGCTTACCACTGATCAGTGCCCCAGCACACCCGAGGAGATCGAGGCGATGCAGAAGGTTCCGTATGCATCTGCAGTTGGGAGCCTCATGTATGCGATGGTGTGTACACGTCCAGACATTGCGCATGCTGTTGGGACCGTCAGTAGATTTCTCTCCAATCCTGGGAGAGAGCATTGGAGCGCAGTGAAGTGGATTCTGAGATACTTGCAGGGAACGTCCGATTTGACGTTGAGATTTGGAGACAGTGAGCCAGAGCTGCTGAGCTACACTGATGCTGACATGGCTGGAGATTTGGATTCTAGGAGATCGACATCTGGATACATGATTCTGTTTGCAGAGGGAGCTGTCTCGTGGGCATCTAGATTGCAGAAGTGCGTTGCACTGTCCACCACGGAGGCTGAGTTCATTGCGATTACTGAGGCTGGGAAGGAGTTGCTTTGGATGAAGAGGTTCATCAAAGAGCTTGGTTTCACTCAGGACCGATACACTCTCTTGTGTGACAGTCAGAGAGCTATCCACCTGGGGAAGAACCCCACATTTCACTCGAGGTCGAAGCACATCGACACTCGGTATCATTGGATACGAGATGTCCTGGAACAAAAGGAGCTTGATCTTCAGAAGGTTCACACGGATGATAATGGGGCAAACATGCTGACCAAGACGGTGCCAAGGGGGAAGTTTGAGCATTGCGTTAGAATCGCCGGGATGGCGGTTTCTTCCGCCTCGATGTGAAGGGGGAGAATTGTTGGGTGTGGTTCTCATCCGATGCGGAGAAAACCACCGAGTTTATGTGTATCGAGTTCTCGTAATACGTTCTCGTGATTCTCACCCGATGCGGAGAAATTTTAATATATATATATACAAGCATGCAGATCACGCTTTGTATATATATATATATATTATATATATATTATATATATATTATATATATATAGATATATTAATAGAAAGCATGATTCACGCTTTCTATTAATATATAGATATATATATATTTATATATATATATATGGAGATGCAGAGAAGACTGGCAGATACAGCAAGCAGAAAGCAAAAGAGTGAAGTAGCTCCGCCATCGCTGTTGCCGCCGCGTTCTTGACACGCCACCGCCGCGTTCTTGAAACGCCATCGCCGCGTTGTTAAAACGCCGTCATTGCTGCCTTTGTTTGGAGGCCGCCGTCGCCGCCGTTGCTTCAGGAGTTCGGGCGTCGTAGTACGACGTTGACGTGATCACGCTGCACGAATCAAGAAGGTTCACTGGAGAGGATTTCTTAAATCCGCCATTTGTTCCGATTTGGTATTTTGTATATTCGTGTAGCGACGTGGTGAAGATCCTTTGTGGATCGAGGAGGGAAAGCCTGTAAATTTTTTGCGTGTTTTTATACACGTTCTAGTGGAGGCTTTCCGGGTTGGACTCCGATCGTCCCGTGGTTTTCACCCACTTGGGTTTCCACGTTAAAAATTCTTGCGTGCTATCTTTATTTTATTTTGTGTTTGTGCCCGCTAAAACGGTCGTGCAGGTGCTCGCGCTAAATTAATTTGCAGGTGCTCAGGTCGGGTTTGCGTGCTCTCAAACCCAACAATCCGGTTATACTGTGATAACAAGGTTGTCATCAACATCGCTCACAACCTGGTCCAACATGATCGTACAAACATATTGAGGTGGATTGTCATTTCATCAAGGAGAATATTGAAACGAGACTTGTGTGTACTCACTTTGTTCCCTCAGACAGACAAATTCCTGATAATCTCACGAAAGGCCCGAGTGAAATTACCTTTGGAAGAATTGTTGTCAAGTTAGGCATGATCAACATCTCACGCCCAACTTGAGGGGGAGTGTTACAATATGTCATATGTATTATTTTGTTATGCCTTGTGTCCGCCTCCATATATAGAGGGGACAAACTCAATAGAATTACAATTGATTCCACTAAAACTCACAAACAACTTGAGGTTGTCGAGGAACTGTGATCAAACATCTTGTCCCACTAGAGCTCTACACCATCACAAATATTCGTGCTTCGAACCTTCTTGTCATTTGCCATGACAATTTGCAATCCTTCAGGAGACCGTGTACTAGAAAGTACCATTTTTGAGTTGTCAGATGACAAAGTTACAAATACTTTCAGAATTCGCCAATGCCAAGTTACAGATCCTTTGCCTATTCGATCACGCACACAATGCTCCATGACTATTTGTTAACAACTGCAATATCTTCTCAACAACTCGGGCATAGTTCAATATCTCACCATTTTTAATATATTCTCAAAATAAAATAAAAAATTCATTTTGAAAAACTCTTACCGTATGAAATCTAGATCTTTAAAAACAAGGTTATGCAGCACAACCGGTAAACAAAAACATTAAGAAATAAAGAAGACAGAATAATATATAGTTTAGAATCGAGTATGAGTAAGGCGTGTGATCACAACCCTAAAAAAGTTGCAGCCCTCTCCGGCAAGGCTTTCACCGATACTCACTCTTCTAAGATATAACACCTGACTAGATCCTGAAAACTTCAAAGTGTGCGGACACTAGAAAAACACAAAGCACCTGAACTCCCACTTAACGAAGAATATGTCAAGAAAGCAGAAACAACAAGAAAGAATACGAGCGCATGAAAAAGGAACAAGAGATTTTGTTTCAAAAAAAAATTCCAATATAGGAGACTTAAAAAATAGCAAGTAATAATCATGTAAATAATTCTAACGGTTATATTTAGCAAATTTTATCGTGCAGAGAAATAAATATATTTCCAACGTAATATTAAGGGTGCTGTTATTAGCAAACCCACTTTGGTTACTAGCAAACCAGAAAAAAACGGATTCTGCCATTTTTTGCATTTGTATCTCTTCCCAAAAAATACTACTAGCAAACCAATCTTATTTTTTTGCATTTTTTTCATTTTTGAATTTTGAGTCTCAAATGTTTCTCATTTGAAAAAGTGATCAACATGAAAGTTGTAGATCTCGATGTGATCTACAACTTTCATGTTGATCATTTTTTGATTTGAAGCCGTTTAGGCCTCCAATTTTGACCCGAAATGAGACACTCACGGAACGAGTGGTCCGTACAAGTTTTTCGGCGTGGCTTTTTTCGGAGCCCATATCGAGAGTCTAAATTGCTTCAAATCAAAAAGTGTTCAACATAAAAGTTGTAGATCTCATCGAGATCTACAACTTTCATGTTGAACACTTTTTGATTTGAAGCAGTTTAAGCCCTCTATTTGTCCCCCGAAAAAAGTCATGCGTCCGTGCATATGTTCGGCATGAATTTTTTCAGGGGCCAAATCGGAGGTCTAAATTGCTTCAAATCAAAAAGTGTTCAACATGAAAGTTGTAGATCTCGTCGAGATCTACAACTTTCATGTTGAACACTTCCTATGAAAATACACGTATAAAACGCAGTTCAAAAAGACGCGTATATTCTTATATTCACTTAATTCGTATATATAGCACAACACATCCTTATAGGAATTGGAAATCAAATATATTTCTAAACCGGACAATATTTTGTTAAAGATTTTGACACAGAAAAAAGAGTTTTGAACATACTAAATAAAATTTTGCGGCATTTTGACTCATTTCTAATGCTAACATAAGTGGTTGAATGAATACTTTTGAAATCATTTATAATGTCATTATATGTACTGAGTTATTTTGAAAGAATGAATATTTTAAACAAAATTTTAAATTTTTTTAAAAAAAATTATGTTGGTTTGCTAGTAACAAAATGGTTTTCAAATAGCCATTTTGAAAAATGAGGGTTTGCTAATAGTAATGGTTTGCTAGAAACCAAATAGAGTTTGCTAATAACAGCACCCAATATTAATGATGCAAAACACGTACAAAAATCACATGTGAAAGTGAAGTAATTGACGCATGTGGAAAAGAATTCTTAGAGCTTTTCATTTCTCTCTTCTATATATATATGTACAATCCTGTTAATAGCACACTAATAAATAAACACCAACACTCCTCCTCAAGTTGGGTGGAAGATATTAAGTCCAACTTGTTACAGTTTCTAATCATGTCCTTCGAGCTAAGACCATTGGTCAAACAATCTGCGGCCTGATCTTTAGTGGAGACGTGACTAGGCTCCAGTAGTCCACTATCTAACTTCTCTTTTATGAAGAACCTATCGATCTCGATGTGTTCGGTTTTATCATGATGGATTGGATTGTTTGCAATACTAATGGTTGTCTGGCTGTCACAACATAGTTTCATGTCATCTCCTCGATCTAATTTCGGCTCCATCAGCATTCCCTTCAGACACAGAAGTTCAGCAACCGTCAATGTCATGGCTCTATATTCTGCCTCTGTCGTCGATCTGGCCACCACCAACTGTTTCTTGCTCCTCCAGGAGACCAGGTTTTCTCCTACGAATATGCAATGACCCGAAGTGGATCTCCTGTCGTCTGCACAACTAGCCCAATCAGAGTCACAGTATCCCTCAATTTTCACATGCCCGTTCTTTCTGAATAGCAGCCCCTTTTCGAGGGCAGTTTTCAAGTACCGAAGGATCCGGTACACACCATCCATGTGGCCCTTTCTGGGGTCATGCATGTATCAGCTCACCATGCTCACGGCAAATGAAATGACGTATGTGGCTCAAGTAAATCAACTTCCCCACTAGTTTCGGGTACATCTCCCGATCGACTGGTTCACCTGCCTCAGCATCCAGTTTAAACTTGGGCCGATCAGTATTGCAGCAGACTTGCACCCCAACATCCTTATTTGTGTGAGGAGATCCAGAGCATACTTTCTCTGGGACAGAACAATTCCCTTTGCACCATAGGCAATCTCAATCCCAAAAAAGTATCTAAGCAAACCCAAATCTTTTACCTCAAACTCCTTGCCCAACGCCTACTTAAGACAGACAATCTCCTGCTCATCGTCTCCTGTGATGATCAAGTCATCCACATATACTGTGAGCATGGTGATGCGGTGACCTTCATTTTGCTGAAGAACATCGTGTGATCAACATTGATCTGCCAATATCCTATCACAATCATAGTCTTCCTGAATCGGTCAAACCACGCACGAGGAGACTGCTTCAATCCATAGAGGGACATCTTCAATCTGCATACTCTGCCTTCTATCTTGGCTGTGCTAAAACCCGGTGGTATCTCCATATACACTTCTTCAGTTAGATCTTCATGAACAAATGTATTCTTCACATCTAATTAGTGTAACTTCCATCCACCATTCGCTGTCAAGCTGACTAGAGTCCGAATGGTACTCATCTTTACCACTGGTGCAAATGTCTCATCGTAATCGATGTCATATGTCTGGTTGTATCCCTTGGAGACCAGTCGAGCCTTATAGCGCTCAACCTGCCCATCTGAATTCTGCTTCACGGTGAAAACCCACTTGCATCCGACCACCCTCTTGTCGTTTGAGAGTTGCGTTAGCTCCCAGGTCTTGTTTTTCTCAAGAGCTCATCTCCTCCTTCATTGCTGCTTGCCACTTTGGATCGGTTTTGGCAACCTACCAATTATTATGTACAATAATACTATCCAAAGATGCAATAAATGCTCCTTGGGAAGAAGAGATATTATCATAAGAGATAAAAGAGGCAATGCCCCAAGCATATCTATCAGGAGGATTGCCCGCATTGCTGCGAGTGGTCCTCCGGACCATGACAGTTGGGGATAGAGGAGTAAAAGGAATGTTCTCACCATAAAGTGGCAGTGGTGGTGGAGGTGCTCCAGAAGTAGAGACTGACGTAGATGAGGGATAGGGCACTGACACTGGGGGCACGAGTACTGGTTTTGCAGTTCGCGTCCCTGTTTTACGATACGTAAGTAGCTCCCCTTTGAGTCATAGGACTCACATTTCTCACTTCCTCCTCCTGCTCCTCAGCACTCTCCTGCTCCTCGTCTACTGATCCTTCACGTCATACTTCCAAATCTGTCACCAAACTCTCCCTCCCTCGCCTCATGCTTCTTAGGCAGTACTTTCATAGTTGGGGCCTCCTCCTATCGGTAGTACTGCTCCATCTCTCTGAAGTGGACATCCATGCTCACGAAACTTCTCTTCTCCACTGGGCTCCAGCACACGTACCCCTTCTGAGTACCAGAGTAGCCCACAAAATTACACCTGAGCACCTTTAGATCAAGTTTCCAGACACTCGACATGTTGTCCTTCACGAAGCATACACAACCGAATACTTTTAATAGAAGCATCCCCCATTATGTCCCTGCAACTTCTGACACGGGGATTTCCACCCTAGAATCTGTGAAGGCATTCTATTGATCAATTATGCTACAGTTGTACAACCCCGTATTCGCGGAGTAGGGTCCCTTCGGCAGGCGCAGAGCCAGTTTTAAGCTTTTAAGCTTTTCGGATATTTTGGACTCTTGGTGGCCAATTTTGGCTCTAGCATGGAAATATACTAGTAGGGGGAGGAAAATATTGCCTTCCCCTTGCCCCCCTCTTTGAGGGGCGGGCGCGGCCAGCTTGCGGGGCGAGACCGCCGACCAGGCAGGTTCTCGCCCGCGCGGCCAGCTTGCGGGGAGAGACCGCCGGCCAGGCGGGTTCTCGCCCGCGCGGCCAGCTTGCGGGGCGAGACCGCCGGCCAGGCAGGTTCTCGCCCGCGCGGCCAGCTTGCGGGGCGAGACCGCCGGCCAGGCGGGTTCTCGCCCGCGCGGCCAGCTTGCGGGGCGAGACCGCCGGCCAGGCAGGTTCTCGCTCGCGCGGCCAGCTTGCGGGGCGAGACCGCCGGCCAGGCAGGTTCTCGCCCGCGCGGCCAGCTTGCGGGGCGAGACCGCCGGCCAGGCGGGTTCTCGCCCGCGCGGCCAGCTTGCGGGGCGAGACCGCCGGCCAGGCGGGTTCTCCCCCGCGCGGCCAGCTTGCGAGGCGAGACCGCCGGCCAGGCGGGTTCTCGCCTGCGCGGCCAGCTTGCGGGGCGAGACCGCCGGCCAGGCGGGTTCTCGCCCTTGGACCTCCTTGGGGCAAGCTTTTACCTTTTTACCCCCGGGGTGGATTTTCCCTTTTTTGCCCCCCGGTGTGGAGGTTTTCTATTGGCTGGAGGCATTTTTGCCCCAGGGGCATTTTGGTCATTTTGCCCCCAGGACTTGGAAAAACTATAAATAGACCCTTAGGGGTGCCTTGGAGAGGGACTTGTCATTCTTTCCTTAGCCACTATTTTCTCTTTGGCTTTCCTCTAAGGCACCTAGCTCAAGCATTGGCTAGGGAGGGGGAGACCTCAAAGGTCTTCCGGGTGTGAGGTGGGACCTCCACGCTAGAGCCGAGGGTCAGTTCATAGCTTCCTAAGTCTTCGGTCCGTGACGTTCTTCCGAGTGTAGTAGGTGTGAGGTCACCCCTTTCCCCAAGGGTCGAACTCCACGGAAGTCAATTTTGGCTTCGGTCATTTTTGGCTTCAACAGTTTTGGTGCGGTGAGCGTGGAGAGTGACCAGCACAGAAGATCTCAGGAGAGTGTCATGACTGGAGATCAGGGAGGTAGTGATGACCTCGGTGGTCTCCCCAACCTAGGACCCTTTGTAGGAAGAGAGGAGTTCATGGCTTCCATCGAAGGCATCATGGGGATGCTTAGAAGCATTGCCCCTCGGGCTGACAGCTCAACCCCCACCCCCCAGGGACTAGCTCCTAGGGGTCTCGGCGAGATAACTCAGAGTGGTCTCGGCGAGCTGGCTCCTAGGGGGCAAGGCGAGATCACCCCAGCAGGGGGAGAAGTGAGTATGTCGGATAGGAGGCCTGGGAAGGAGCGGATGGTAGAAGGGGTTGAGCGAGACCTCTCAGGCCGGGAGCTGTTCCCAAGCCCGGCGAGAGCTAACCCCCCAGGCGAGCAGGTCGCGCGAGTGGAGGTGGCGAGAGCTCCCCTTAGGGGGTCACCCTTCAGTGAGTTGATCACCTCAGCTCCCGTTCCCGAGGGGTTCAGAGAGCCAGACATAGTTTACTATACCGGGAAGGATGACCCCGTCCAGCATCTGCAATGGTTCGAGGATGCCGTCTCCATCAGGCCGATGACGGATGCCTTCAAGTGTCGTCTCTTTGCGATCACGTTGAAGGAGAAAGCAAGGGACTGGTTTCATCAACTCCCTCTGAGGTCCATCTTTGGGTTCGAAGACTTGAGCCGGAGCTTTCAGCTTCGCTTCTCCACCTCCAAGAAGAGGAAGAAGGGTCCTGAGTCCCTCTTCCTGTTAAAGCAAAGGGCTGAAGAGTCGCTGGCCCACTACGTTGACAGGTTCCAGGAGGAGGTCCTTGACATCCAGGAGGTGCCAGGGTATGCCCTCCAGATGGCGTTCACGGTGGGGTTGCGCGAAGGGTTCTTCAAGATGAGCTTGACTCGGAAGGCCCCCCTTTCCTTTGAGGAGCTGATGGAAAGGGCGGCAGAGGAGATAGCCATGGAGGCAGCCAACCCGGCCTTTGTGAAGAAGTTGGCAAGGTTGACAGAGGTGGAGTCAAAGGAGCAAGGTGGCTCGAGGCATCATGAAGGGAGAAGGAGAGAGGAGCATAGAGCTCAAGGGTTCCAGAGACAGGAGGGTCCGGAGCCAGGCTGGAGGCAGCAGGGAGGACCTGCCCATGGTCCAGGAAGGGCTCTCATCCAGGATGGAGGGAACCATCATGGGGACCAAGGGAGGTTCAACTTCCAGAGGCAAGCCCCAAGACAACTCCTGCCCCCACCCCAGCAAGCGATGGCGATTGGCCGAAGGGATAGGAGGAATCGCAAGGGGAGAGGGGGAGGCAGGGTAGAGTTACCGTACTGTGACTTCCACCAGTTGGAAGGTCACGCCACGGCTACCTGCCCCGAGTTCCTGGAGGTGAGAGGGGCGAGAGGTCCTGCCCAGCAACCGCCGCCGGAGCGGATTGAAGTTCTACCCCAAGGAGGGGGTGAAGATGTGTGTGAGGACCGGGTCGATGTAGGACCCCGAGGTGGTATAGCTGTGATCCACGGGGGGGGTGGGGATCGAAGCCGCTCGGAAGGCAAGTCTCCATGTGATGTATCGGCGGAGCGTCGCCTCGACATCCCAGACCCCTCCTCTAGAGGAAAGGGTCACCTTCTCATCAAAGGATATGCCAGAGCATGAGGATCCCTTCTGCGACGCCCTGGTCATCCAAGCAGCCGTCGAAGGCTTCACCGTCTCCCGGATTTTGATTGATAACGGAAGCTCAGTCAACGTCATTTTCAAGAAGGCGTTCGAGGGGATGAAGGTGGAGCCAAGGAGGATAGTGGCATCGGATGGACCTCTGTTTGGATTCTCAGGGGAGAGGAAGGAGGTGGAAGGTGGAGTCGGACTCCAGGTGAAGTTGGGAGGGACCTCAAGGAACTGCAGGTTCGTCATTGTTGACGCTCCAAGCAGCTACAATGCCATCTTCGGAAGGCCCCTCATCAGCGCCTTCCGGTGCGTGCCCTCATCCTTCCACCAATGTCTCAAGTTCAACTCAGATGGGATCCAGGTCAGGATCAAGGGAGACTCCAGGATGGCGAGGCAGTGCTACGTCACGGCAGTCAACACCATCTCTTGGTTGGCTAAGGCAGAGGAGATGGAGAAGATCATGGAGAGCCTGAGCAGGGTTGAGGTGGCCAGTGGGATGGAACCTGATGGCAACCACCAGGCCCAGGCCCCCTGAAGAAGCCTCGCCTCGGCGGAGTCATGTATCTTTTTTATGTTTATGTTATTGTAAGGAGTCTAGCCCCCGACCAGTAGAGTCGAGGGGGTCATGTAACCCACCTTCTTTCCCCCGTTAGAGGATGTTGGAATTGAAAAAGCTTAGGTGACATGCCCAACTCCCAACCCCCGAGAGGATCTCCTCATACCAGGCTCACACTAGCTGGCAGGGTCGAGAGTGCTTCGGGGGGTGGCTCATTTTTCCTTTTGCTCCGAGATGATTCCGCTGTCAGGCTCTCACTAGCTGGTGGGTTCAGGTTGATCTCTCGTGGAGGCCCAAGTCCCTTAGCTCCGAGATGATTCCGCTGCCAGGCTCTCAGTAGCTGGTGGGTTCAGGTTGATCTCTCGTGGAAGCCCAAGTCCCTTAGCTCCGAGATGATTCCGCTGTCAGGCTCTCACTAGCTGGTGGGTTCAGGTTGATCTCTCGTGGAAGCCCAAGTCCCTTAGCTCCGAGATGATTCCGCTGCCAGGCTCTCACTAGCTGGTGGGTTCAGGTTGATCTCTCGTGGGAGCCAAGCCCTTTTGCTCCGAGATGATTCCGCTGCCAGGCTCTCACTAGCTGGTGGGTTCAGGTTGATCTCTCGTGGAGGCCCAAGTCCCTTAGCTCCGAGATGATTCCGCTGCCAGGCTCTCACTAGCTGGTGGGTTCAGGTTGATCTCTCGTGGAAGCCCAAGTCCCTTAGCTCCGAGATGATTCCGCTGCCAGACTCTCACTAGCTGGTGGGTTCAGGTTGATCTCTCGTGGAGGCCCAAGTCCCTTAGCTCCGAGATGATTCCGCTGTCAGGCTCTCACTAGCTGGTGGGTTCAGGTTGATCTCTCGTGGAAGCCCAAGTCCCTTAGCTCCGAGATGATTCCGCTGCCAGGCTCTCACTAGCTGGTGGTTTCAGGTTGATCTCTCGTGGAGGCCCAAGTCCCTTAGCTCCGAGATGATTCCGCTGCCAGGCTCTCACTAGCTGGTGGGTTCAGGTTGATCTCTCGTGGAAGCCCAAGTCCCTTAGCTCCGAGATGATTCCGCTGCCAGGCTCTCACTAGCTGGTGGATTCAGGTTGATCTCTCGTGGAGGCCCAAGTCCCTTAGCTCCGAGATGATTCCGCTGCCAGACTCTCACTAGCTGGTGGGTTCAGGTTGATCTCTCGTGGAAGCCCAAGTCCCTTAGCTCCGAGATGATTTCGCTGCCAGGCTCTCACTAGCTGGTGGGTTCAGGTTGATCTCTCGTGGAAGCCCAAGTCCCTTAGCTCCGAGATGATTCCGCTGCCAGGCTCTCACTAGCTGGCAGGTTCAAGTTGATCTCTCGTGAAGGTTGTCTTTTTACCCTGAGGGGGTCTCGCCACCCAGGCTCTCATCAGCTGGCATGGCAGGTTGACCCCCCCAGGAGGTTAGATCCTTTTACCCTGAGGGGGTCTTGCCACCCAGGCTCTCATCGGCTGGCATGGCAGGTTGACCCCCCCAGGAAGTTGTCCTTTTACCCTGAGGGGGTCTCGCCACCCAGGCTCTCATCAGCTGGCATGGCAGGTTGACCCCCCCCAGGAGGTTAGATCCTTTTACCTTGAGGGGGTCTCGCCACCCAGGCTCTCATCAGCTGGCATGGCAGGTTGACCCCCCCAGGAGGTTGTCCTTTTACCCTGAGGGGGTCTCTCCACCCAGGCTCTCATCAGCTGGCATGGCAGGTTGACCCCCCTAGGAGGTTGTCTTTTTACCCTGAGGGGGTCTCGCCACCCAGGCTCTCATCAGCTGGCATGGTAGGTTGACCCCCCAGGAGGTTAAGTCCTTTTACCCTGAGGGGGTCTCGCCACCCAGGCTCTCATCAGCTGGCATGGCAGGTTGACCCCCCCCAGGAGGTTGTCCTTTTACCCTGAGGGGGTCTCGCCACCCAGGCTCTCATCAGCTGGCATGGCAGGTTGACCCCCCCAGGAGGTTGTCCTTTTACCCTGAGGGGGTCTCGCCACCCAGGCTCTCATCAGCTGGCATGGCAGGTTGACCACCCAGGAGGTTGTCTTTTTACCCTGAGGGGGTCTCGCCACCCAGGCTCTCATCAGCTGGCATGGCAGGTTGACCCCCCTCCAGGGTGTTAAGCGTTTTTACCCTGAGGGGGTCTCGCCACCCAGGCCCTCATCAGCTGGCATGGCAGGTTGACCCCCCAGGAGGTTGTCTTTTTATCCTGAGGGGGTCTCGCCACCCAGGCTCTCATCAGCTGGCATGGCAGGTTGACCCCCCTCCAGGGGGTTAAGCGTTTTTACCCTGAGGAGGTCTCGCCACCCAGGCTCTCATCAGCTGGCATGGCAGGTTGGCCCCTCGGAAGAGGCCCCATAATCTTTCGACACCGCGAGAGCAAGCTACACTCAGCGAATACGTTGGGTTGGATGTTTCTTTCCGAGCTTGTGCCAACCTCGAAAAGAGCGGGGATTGTGTACAACCCCGTATTCGCGGAGTAGGGTCCCTTCGGCAGGCGCAGAGCCAGTTTTAAGCTTTTAAGCTTTTCGGATATTTTGGACTCTTGGTGGCCAATTTTGGCTCTAGCATGGAAATATACTAGTAGGGGGAGGAAAATATTGCCTTCCCCTTGCCCCCCTCTTTGAGGGGCGGGCGCAGCCAGCTTGCGGGGCGAGACCGTCGGCCAGGCAGGTTCTCGCCCGCGCGGCCAGCTTGCGGGGCGAGACCGCCGGCCAGGCGGGTTCTCGCCCGCGCGGCCAGCTTGCGGGGCGAGACCGCCGGCCAGGCGGGTTCTCGCCCGCGCGGCCAGCTTGCGGGGCGAGACCGCCGGCCAGGCGGGTTCTCGCCCGCGCGGCCAGCTTGCGGGGCGAGACCGCCGGCCAGGCAGGTTCTCGCCCGCGCGGCCAGCTTGCGGGGCGAGACCGCCGGCCAGGCGGGTTCTCGCCCGCGCGGCCAGCTTGCGGGGCGAGACCGCCGGCCAGGCGGGTTCTCGCCCGCGCGGCCAGCTTGCGGGGCGAGACCGCCGGCCAGGCGGGTTCTCGCCTGCGCGGCCAGCTTGCGGGGCGAGACCGCCGGCCAGGCGGGTTCTCGCCCTTGGACCTCCTTGGGGCAAGCTTTTACCTTTTTACCCCCGGGGTGGATTTTCCCTTTTTTGCCCCCCGGTGTGGAGGTTTTCTATTGGCTGGAGGCATTTTTGCCCCAGGGGCATTTTGGTCATTTTGCCCCCAGGACTTGGAAAAACTATAAATAGACCCTTAGGGGTGCCTTGGAGAGGGACTTGTCATTCTTTCCTTAGCCACTATTTTCTCTTTGGCTTTCCTCCAAGGCACCTAGCTCAAGCATTGGCTAGGGAGGGGGAGACCTCAAAGGTCTTCCGGGTGTGAGGTGGGACCTCCACGCTAGAGCCGAGGGTCAGTTCATAGCTTCCTAAGTCTTCGGTCCGTGACGTTCTTCCGAGTGTAGTAGGTGTGAGGTCACCCCTTTCCCCAAGGGTCGAACTCCACGGAAGTCAATTTTGGCTTCGGTCATTTTTGGCTTCAACAACAGTGAACACTGCATACCCCAACAAACTCTGGGGGGGCCTTCATATTGAGCATCATACTCCTTGTCACCTCCAAAAAATGTCTATTTTTTCCCTCTGCCACGCCATTCTGTGCAGGTGTGTATGCACATGTGGTCTGATGTAATATTCCATGAGCAGATAGGTACTCTGTCAATGCCCTATTAGTATACTATGTTCCATTATCCGACCATAGTACTTTTATCATTGCGACGTACTGTGTTTGGACGTGTTTATGGAAGTCCCGAAAGCAGTTAAAGGAAACACTCTTAGTTTTCATCAAATATAACCAAGTGACACGGGAAGCACAATCAATAAATGTCACAAAATATCTATAATCATTACAAAAACTAACGGTATAAGACCCTCATACATCAGAGTGAACAACATCAAAAGCAAAAGAGCTCATCCAACCAGTGCTCGCATGAGAGCTTCTAGTAAGCTTACCCAAATCACATGCATCACATACCAATTTATGTTTATTGGCATTTTCAAACAACAAAGGAAATAATCTAGGTTAAGTATCAAAACCCGAGTGTTCTAAACGTTGGAGATATGATGGAGTAGAAGTATATCCTTTACGCTCATTTTTTGTCCTTTTATCTTCTCTGTTACAGATATAAGAGCTGCATATATTCCTTTCCGATCCAAATACCATAGCCCGTCATGCCAAGTCTCAGTCCCAAGTATCTGTCTCGTCTCTTTCTCCTGGAATGTCACCTGGGGAATATCAAAAGAAACAATGCATTTTAGTTGAAGAATAATGGAGCTGATGGATATAAGGCTAACTGGAAAGGAAGGAGCATGCAAGACATTGGAAAGTTTTACTGAACCTGTGCAATTGACCGTGCCCTTACAGACCACTGGCTGGAAAGTCCCATCCGCCGTCTAGATGTTATATGCAGTAGTTAGACGAGTGTATGAGGAGAACTTGCCCGCATCCCCCGTTATGTGTCGTGATGCACCATAATCAACGATCCAATCGGATGTCCCAGAGGGGCAAGCATATATAGCTGAGTTTGATGCTCCTCAAGTTCCGCTCATGTTGTCTTCACCCGCTTGCTTATTCTTAAGGCTCTCCATCATGCTCAGTAAGGTCTGTTCCTCCTTGGTGTAAAAAATACCTGCCTCCTCAATACATCCGTTAATGCCAAGATTAGCACGATAACATCTCGGCCACCATGACCCCTGCCACGATCACGACCACGTCCACGACCACCACCCAAATCCCCCGTCTTGGATGATTTGGGCAAGCATACCAGAGATGACCAGTCTCCCCACAGTTGTAGCACTGTCGGGTTTCCTTTCATGGTCTTAGAACACCCGAACCAGTAGCCGTTAGTGCTGATTTGACTGACCCTCCAGTCCCTGCCTGAAGTTTGATGCGGGTCTCCTCTTGAATCAAGGCTGAGATGGCCTCGATAAGTGTAGGAATCTTCGTACCAGACAGAAGTAGGGCTCTCCTCTAATCGAAACTTTTATCTAACCCCTTCAGAAACTTCACAATCCTCTCCTTCACGATGATCTTGGATGCTCTACACTGTGGGTCGCTGCAACTCACCCCACAAGAAGCATGGTCATAGCCCATCAATAGACGCTCTAACTCGGAGGCATACACCTGCACAATCTTCTCACCTTGAACTGTGTCATCAATTTCTCCCTTCACTTGGAAGACCGGGAGGGTGTTCCCCACTTTATCATAAGTACTTTTCAGCTTTTCCCAAACCTCTATGACTGTCTCCAGGTCATCTACCGTGGCAGCAATGGATGGGACTAGCGAGTTGAGAAGTTACATGAACATTGTCATGTGGGTTGACTCCCAGTCATCTCCAGCAACTGGGTTCTCTGGCTTCTTCAACTCCCCTATCAACAAACCCCCAACCTTTTGTGTTGTAAGGGTTTTCTTCACGCAATATGACCACCCCAGATAAGTGGTCGGCCCATCAAGCTTCAGATTAACCGTCAGAAGGTCCAACTTCACTGGTCGAGACAAGGAACTTAATAGTTTCAACAACGTGGCCACCTATGCGGGATCCAACTTCTTGAGAATATTCTCCATTAGAAGCTACAACAGAAGCTAACCAAAATCTTGAGAAGTGACGAAGAAGAACAAGAGCAGCAGTTCTCTTTGCCAAAAAATGCCTGTTATAAACCCTCGTACAAGACCAAAAAATCACGATGACGACCAGAAATCAACCTCCTGCCCTCCTCGACTCCGACTGCACCACCACCAGCCGAGACCGACAAAGACGTGGTTGAAGCCTCCGAGACCGGGCTGTGATTCTCCTGTGCTCCGCCAATGACTAACACAGACAAGGCATCAGAACGGAAAACGAGCAGAATCTCTCCGAGAATCTCACCTCTTGGTCTCTCTGAGATGAGCAACTTTCGATCGGGATTTCTCCTTCCGTCGATCGATGGCGAGCTCCTCCTTCCCGACGCCGTTCTTGACACCGCTAGCCTTGGATCCCCGGAACTCCCTCGCGGTGGTATCGAATGTCTTTGCCATTTGTTTTGCCTCTCATTCTTGCCGATCGCTGCCAAGCGCCTCCAGGCGAACGTAGACGGCTTCCCAGCGGCGAGCGGCAAACGAGCGGAATCGTAACCTAGCTCTAATACCATGTGTAAAAGAATTCTTAGAGCTTTTCATTTCTCTTATATATATATATATGTACAAACCTGTTAATAGAACACCAATAAATAAACACCAACAACACATGAGAAAAAAGAAATAGACGTTCATCGATTTGAAATCAACTAACGTTGATACTGATAGCGGGAAGAAAAACGATGCATGGCAGGAGAAGGAGAAGTTGACGTACGTCGATTTTTAGGTGAGGAGAAATTGACGCACGACGATTTATACGGAGTTGCCGCGAATAACTGAACTGAAACGGAGTTGCCGCCTAACCGCAACTCCTGGTCGCCTAACTGCCAAGGTCACCTAACCGCCAAGGTCTCCTAACCACGAGTTGAGCGAACATCTTCTTGAACTGCTACTCAGTCCTCCAAAGGCGAACTGTGATATCCAAGATGAGAAACTGCCAAGGAAGAAGACCGCCTAGTCGCTTAACCGCGACATACTGCTAACTGTTGTCGACTGCTACCAGCTATCCACAATGTCTTTAGAACCAGTTTTCTGGCTGCCAAGTGCTAGCTGCATAATCTGCAAACACAGTTATACAGTCATGTATTTGTCGAGTGGGCCCAGCTAGCCAAAAGGCAGAGCAAGTGCTCAGTTTCATCAGGCACTCGCTGCTTGTCTGGTGTAGTAATAGAAGAGCAAAGTCTCGCCCGTAGGCGAGAGGCGGGGTGGCGAGTGTCCACCTTCATCGGGTACTCGCCGGTCGGACGAGTGGCGAGAGCTCAGTCTCATCGAGTACTCGCCGCCTGGACGAGTGGGCTGAGGAGCGCCGACTCGCCATTAGAGGATATTCTTTCCATTTTTTTGATAATTCGTTTCTGGCATGTCATTAGCCTCTTCAGACAGCGGAGTCACGCTATTAGCAGACCACTTTGGGCTGCATTTAACAGTATTCAGAAGGCGGGATCTCGCTATTGGCAGATCATCCTCAAAAAACTATAAATAGACCCCCAAGAGCACCTTTGGAAGAGATCTCTTTCTGAGTTCTCCTCTCCCCTGACTAGCTTTGGTTGGCAGGAGCTTCAGCTCATCATTCACCGTGGTCTCAGGGTGGATGGTCGGAAGTTTCCTTGGCTCTCCAACGGTGTTTGGTTCAGCATTGATTTGGGAGGGGAAGCAATCAAAGATCTTTCGGGTGTGTGGCGGGACCTCCTCGTCGTGGCTCGGGGTCGGTTTGAGGTCGTTCTTGTGGGAAGGTTCCGAACTCTAAGTCGACAGCTGGGGCATTAATATGAGAGAAGTAAAGGCGAGCTACACCCCCGGTCCGAACTTTTCGTTGAACCGTGGTTTCCAGGTTCAACAACAACAATAAATCTGGTCACTTCACTTAGCAATGCGGTTAGAAAAATGTAACCGCCAAGTTTAACTCAAGCTTCAGTTCTTACAGTTTCTATTGTTTATGACGAGACCAACACTCTTATTTATAGGCGGGCAGGCAGATACCGTCACCGCCCAAGGGGATGGAGTAACCGCCAGTGACGTGGCAGCTAGCAACACCAGTCCACCTAACATGCGGACTGCCCACACCAGACCGTGTCCGGTTAAGTCCACCAGTCCGCACAGTAATACGAACAACATCCTCAGTCCGCATAGACTTAAGTAGATAATAAGACAGCCACGTGACCTGAACCATAACCACACCAAGTGGACTCCCAAACCAGACCGCACAGTCCGCGGTTAACTAAAGTTGACCGCGAGGTTAATACTCCAGGGAACCTGCTAAGTCAGACCGCAAGAACATCTATAGCCAAGAACCTGTTTATTAACCAATCCTATCCGCGCTAACCGCACGCGATCTCGACAGTCTGTGCAGTCTGGCACCATCCTGACCACCCACTTACTACTTCAACAATTTCAACACTCCCCCTTGAAGTGGGAAGTGGAAGTCATCCTAAGCTAACCCCGTAACCGCACAAATAGTCCCTTCGATAACGGCTTTGTGAAAATGTCAGCGACATTGTCCTGGCTCTGTAGTATTCGTGTAACCGTGCAGGTTGAAGCTCGTGTCCCTCTCATAAAAGAGACACATATCTGAGGTGGACTTCACATATTTCAAGATACTCTTTGTCGCCGCAAGATAAGGTTTTTGCAGCTTCTGCATATATCGACTTACTCGGCTCACATCGTAAGCAATATTCGGACTCGTAATCGTCAGATATATCAGACTCCCAACCAGAGTCCAGAAAACCAAGGGATCTGGAAGAGCCCTTCCCTCATCACGTCGAAGTTTAAGACCAACCTCTAGTGGAGTAGAGTTGTTTTTCCCTCTTGCATGATGAACCGTTTTACGATCCACCCCACATATCCTTTCTGGGAAACAAACACACCGCTCTTTCTCCTCTCCACCTCGAGATCAAGGAAATGGTGGAGCTCTCCAAGATCCTTCATCTCGAATCTAATAGTTAGTTCTGTCCCAAGCCTAGCTACCTCCTTCTCTGAGTTACACATGACGATCATATCGTCAACGTACAGCAGCACCAAGATCTGAAGCTCTCCCCTCTTCTTTACAAACAGGCTTGAATCAGAATCTGAGGCAAGGTATCCGAAGAATTTGAGATATTCTGCGATCTTTTCGTACCACTCCCGAGGTGCTTGTTTCAAACTATAGAGGGTCTTCTTTAGTTTACAGACGTGTCATGGATGTTCTTCAGATACATATCCAGGTGACTGGATCATGAAAATATCATTGTCAATCTCTTCGTAAAGAAAATCGTTCCTTACATCATACTGCCCAATCTTTCATCCTTAGTAAACCGTCAATGCAATCACCAGCCGTACTGAACTCATTTTTTCCACCAGACTGAACGTCTCATCGTAGTCTTCTCCGTACTGCTGGGAGAACCCCCAAGCTACAAGACGAATCTTGTATCGTTCGATAATGTCGTCAGCCTTGTTCTTGAGTTTATAAACTCACTTGCAGGTAACAGGAGTCATGTCATCGACCTTGGACACAAGATCTCAAGTCTCACTCTTTCTAAGGGCGGTCATCTCCTCATTCATGGCATCTTCCCACTCCTTAATACTAGTGACATTCTCAAAGCATGACGGCTCCCGCTCGTCCAGGGGGTTTGCAAATAAACATGAGACAAAACTCACCATGTTCCCGTCCCTGTACCAAGCTGGTGGAATAATGGTCCTCTTCGATGGTGAAGACCAGCCCCGATCAGATCGACGCAAAAGTGCCTGACGCCGCACCCAACCGGACCTCTATCATGCATATATGTATAAAATGCATATATGTATGTATATATATATATATTTCTGTATAAACATATATATATATAGATATATTATTATTATTATAAGCATGGGTTAAAAGGAATGAACCGGCCGAGCCCCGTGGATTGTTCTTCTTCCTAGCGAGCCGCACCTGCTCCGCCATTTTTGGCCTCAAGCCAAAGCGGTATTCACGCCAACCTCTCGCCCGACACCACATCTCGATGCCATCAGAGATCACGAAGGCTACTCCCGCACGGCCCGCAGCCACGTTCCCCCTCCACGGCGGTTACAGATCCATGTCCATGTGATACGACCCAACTGGGCACTGGGCTGCTTGCAGGGCTATCTCACCCTGGATCCATAGCCAGCCCCACCCGGTCGCACATGGGTCGCGGCCCATACACCCCAACCCCCCTTAGGCCCGCTTGGCTGCTCACAAGGCCCACGGCCAAGGATCCATAACTGCGCGGGGTCGAGGCGGGTTGTTAAGGTGGGGGCTCGATCCCCCAACCTCCCAGATAAGAGGAGCTTCCGCTGAGCTCTCATCACCAACTGAGCCGCGAGATCGAGCCCCCACCTCAACAACCCGCCTCGACCCCGCGCAGTTATGGATCCTGGGCCGTGGGCCTTGTGAGCAGTCAAGCGGGCCTAAGGAGAGGGGTTTGGGTGTATGGGCCGCGGCCCATGTGCGACCGGCTGGGACTGGCTATGGATCCAGGGTGAGATAGCCCTGCGAGCAACCCAGTGCCCAGTTGGGTCGTATCACCATGGTCGTCCGCCATGGCCGCACCCTCAAGTTCCACCGGTACCCGTTTAGTTTCCTTTTCAAAATCCGATATATAAGGATCTCTGTAAATTTTGGGATGAGTGTATGGAGGTTATTGTATGACTAATGAAGGTTGAAGTCAAGAAATTATTACCGAGATTGAGCCCTTTGCTGTTTGCGTTTGTGATTTCCCGTAGTTGTTGATAACATAGACTTCAATTGCTTTGTTCTTCCATTGGTGAGCCCTGTTTTATTGGAGATGGTAAACAGTGAACGGAATAATTGATGCCGCTTTGTTGTTTTCCCAATTTGAGAACAATTGTTTTAATTAATGAGGTTTGCTGTTGAAGAAGAATTAGATGTTACTGTGCAAGTTAATTGATTCCGTGAGAGTTGATGAAAATTATGCTTGGAGTGTGATCAACTGTTGCCGGTGAACAGTTGATTAGGATAGTGTTGTTAGGTTTTAGGCTTCTGTAATAGTGTGGTATCTTGTTGAGCGATTGAGATTTCGTGTAACCACTATCATGTGCAAGAGAGCGGATTTTCTTCGAGGTACCCGTGTGCGATAGCGGCCGACCTCGGAACGGGAGATCGAAGGTGACGATGAATTACTCGCGGGATCGCCATCGAATTCGAAACCGGAAAGACGCCTCTTTCCGTGGGTAACTTATTTTTTTCTCCTTTTTGGTGTGTCTAAATATTTTCTCGTGGGATCATTAAATTCATTATGGGTTTCGCTCAAATTTTGTCAGCGAACGCTACTTCGAAAACTCTAAATGAAAACGGTCTTTATTCCACACGGCCTTTAGGCAAGAGTTGTGTGATGTTTGTGTCTCCCCATGTTTGTCTTTCGATTGGTCATGTGTTGGGGCACGATTGTGTTGGTTGTTCTAATCTCAGTGGGCTGTGTCGTGTGGGACCATGCCGTGCGGGACTGTGTCGTGTGGGACCTCCCTTTGGGCGGATTATCCCTGACAAATTATCCCTGACGGATTATGCCCGGTTGCCCGTTTGATGATATGCTCCACATCTTTCGTTCTCTTTCGCATGTTGTGTATGTAGGTGATGTTGGTTGACCGGTTTCCAGGGTGTCCACATTGTGTGTGGGCTCTGCGTCGTGTGTGGGTCAGCATCGTGTGTGGCTATGTCCCCGGCTTGATTCCCTGGTTAATTTCGTCCGATAGCTCGTCTGTTGTGTTTGTCTCATGTCACCTACCTCTGTCGCCGTTATTTGATTGTGCTCATAACTGACCTTACTAAAAATTCCACTCTCAATAGAGTTTTATTAACACAGACTTGCAAAATGTTTAACGGGCACACCAAAAATTTGCATTATGGCACTTTAACCATAAAAGTATTAAAAAGTCTTTCCACGAAATGTTACCCAAATAATTAATGGCCAAAGTTCAAACTTTATGATCTTGATTTGATCAAATTATCATAACAACATTCATTAAAGAACATTTAATGCTTAATAATCAAATTTTCAGGATATTATCATACCTTGTTCCCCATCAAAACTGTGGTAATAGAATGTGATGTAAGGAATTTCTCCGTCAATCTTCTCTTTAACCGTCCAAAAAACGCGGCTAAACCCTCTGTGCCCACCTAATAATTGAGCCAAAACAATAATAAGAGAGAAGTTCCCAAAAGATTTCATGCTCATAAATTGAACCAACTCTGAAGTAGAAATAAATCAACCGTGAATGGAATTCTTTCCATCATTAGGATATAATCTGTATGCAGTTCCATTTAGAACAAATCGCGCCCCAGCAATTCTATTACCAACTCTCCCAACCAATGCCCCAAAGTTTGCCGTTCCCTTCTGATAAAATTACATAAGTAGAAGTTAGCAGATTCAATTAAATTAATGAATAGTTGATAGAACCGTGCTTAATTTATTGAAGTCAAAGAGGCCCGTCACCAGTGGACCAAGCATGACCTCATATTGATCAAAACATTAACATACAATGTAAGGGCCGATTCCTTCATATCCGAGAGAAACATCAGCAAGATTTCCTGAAGCCACGCGAAGAAGACAATGAATCACCAAAGTGGGTCACAATTCAACTCTGACCCAGGAAAGGGGGAATTAGAGATGCATAAGAAAAAATCGACCTTTGGAGTCTGGGAGGATGAGGGAGAGGATGGTGGCGCCCCAGTTGGTGACCTTCAAAGAGAAATCCCCTTTCTTGAGCTCGTAGATCGCCGCAGTCTTCCTCGGGGTTGCGAAAGAGGAGCCGGACAATGAAAAGGAGATGAGAAGGAAGAAGAGGAATGGCGCCCGGGTAGTGGCCATGGCTTCTCTTTATGAAGTTTGGAGGATGAGGAGAGATTGAGCGATTTTGAACTGGCTGTGCGATTGTATAAAAAGCCGGCAGTTTTGTGGAGAGGCGGGTAGGGCAAGGTTCTCTGGCCTGATGCTGCTTCTCATTAAAGGTTAAAACTGCTTATCAAAACCTGTTAGATGCTAAAAATGCTGATTCTAAAATATTTAGTTTTACTAAAAAAAAATGTTCTAAAATGAAATTTATAAAACGAATTTTGAAAAACAAATTTTTAAATGAATTTTTTTTTTTCAAAGCAGAAATGCACATCATTAAATATATTTTTTTCACAGAATAACACTCAACAAAAAAAAATTATTTCATTTTGACATTTTTCACTTAATTCCGGTTAAGTCTCTTTTTGAGCATTGCGAGCCCTTCAATGGCGGCCTTCATCAATCCACAGCGCCATTTTTAGACTGCAGCCACCTCATTCATTTCTGCTCCAGTGAGTTTGGATAAAAACGCCACCAGCGCCCTGAATCTGGCTTTATCCTATAAACAACAAAGGGACCCTAAAAATTAAAAATCAGTTTTGTTTTTCCACTCAGAAAGGCAAATTGGAACTCCATGAATCCTGATTACAAATAATAATAATAATAATAATAATAATAATATATAATATCAGCATCCTTCGCATTCCTCTGCGACTACGGCTGTGTTTGGCCCCCCGTTGCAAATCAGTCCGGTGGCACGCCGGGAAGGAGAGAGAAAACGGCCGGGCTGAACGGCGGACTGGAGCGCGAGAGACCAGCGGCAAAACCGCCGTTTTTCGCCTTTTCACGCTGGCCGGGGTGGACTGGAGCTCGCGATTAGCTTCCCAAACGATTTCCTCCGGCTCGGCCCTGCCGGAACGGCGCCCCGCAGGTTTCTCAAACACAGCCTACGTCGACAAGGGTTTCCATCCTATCTTATTCTTGACCGACTCAAAAGTTTTATTTTATGTGTACACCGCCGTACATTATAAACCTCCTTGCATTTTTTTAAAATTTTAATTTGTAATTATATTATCTATTTTTTCGATATTATTTTATTTTTTTTTGTTTTAATTTATGCTCCTTAATTCATGAGAATTATTGCAGGTTGCTCGATTTTTCTCCGATTCAGAGAATTGGACCGGACGTGCAAATAGTTAATGAAAATTCAACAGCAGTGGTAAGTGACTTTTTTCCGATTTACAAGTATTGGGAGTCTCCTCGGAGGATGACAAGTCACCTCTCCGTTACAAGCTTTGAGTACTGAAAGGACGAAAAATAAATGATGTTCACGAAGCTTGAATGAGAGCGTACTCGTGGAGAAAAATGATAAGTCCTTTGTGTTGAAATCAGGAACCGGCTTCTGTGGAGTTCGAACCCTTGGGGAAGGGGTGACCGCACACTTACTTCTCCTAGTAAGCTTAGCTGGACGAAGACTTAGAGCTCAAAACTGACCCAAGGCAGGTCTCACCACACACCCGGAAGATCGTAGAGCTCTTCCCCTCCTTAGCCAGTGTTGAGCTAAGGGCACCTCAGAAAGCACAAGAAGATCTGAGAATTAGAGAATTGAAAAACTTGTCTTCTGAGGTACCCCTTTGTGTCTATTTATAGATTTCTAGACGAGACCTGCAAATAGCGCAACTCCTCTCCAAGCGGTTATATGCAACCAAAAGGAAGCCTGCTAACAGCGAAACTTCGTTGTTCTAAGGAGCTAAATGCAGACCTAATCACATTTGGCAAGCCAAATTACATTAACCACATGATATCTGCACCCCACTCATAGGGGGACCGAGACCAGCTCGCCACATAACTGGGGTGGGCGCGGCCTGGCTCGCGCGCTCGCCACTCTCTTTAGGCGAGCGCGAGTCGGGCCCCTTTGGCTCACCTGCCTCTTACATGAAGGCGGACCGACGATCTTGGTCGGATGCGCGGGCTGGCGAGCCGGCTCGCACGGTTCACATGCCTGCGTGGCAGAAGCGGGTCGGGTGCCCTTTAAGCTCGCCCGCCTGCTTGGCGGAAGCGGGTCGGGTGCCCTCTAGGCTCGCTCGCCTATTGAACTGATGCAGGTCGGCTATTCTGGCTTGCCCGCCTGCCTGGTGGATGCGGGTCGGCTCGCATTAAAGACCCATCTTCTGCCTTGTTGGACCCACTCGGCGAACACTGGGTTATACACAATCCCCGCTCTTTTTGAGTTTTGGAAAGCTAAAAAAAATCATACAACCCCACGTGTTCGGTGAGTGCTTGCTGAGCTGGAGGAAATCTTTTGATGGATCTCATCAATGTACTATAAATATACCACCAGGCTCAAGGGAAAACCCCCTGTCCTTCTGCTTTTCTTTCCTTGTGAACTACTGTAGGTGAGCGAAGCCCATATCAGAAGAAATGCGCGCTCGCCTGGCGGCCGCGAGGGAGGGAACGCGGGCGCAGGCCATCGATGTCGCTCCTTGGCTGGCACGAGGGTCGCTTAGTCCTGCCTTCAGGTCAAAGAAGGCGAAGATGATCAGGTGATCTCCCCCCGAACGATGTCGAGGCTTCTAGTCTGGTGGACGGGGTCGGGGCCATCCATGAGGTACGCGAACCGGTTACTCCTGTGACATGCAAGTGGGTGTATAAGCTGAAGAAGAAGGCGGATGGAAGAATCAAGCGATACAAAGCTCGGCTTGTAGCTTGAGGGTTCTCCCAGTAGTACGGAGAAGAGTATGAGAAGACGTTTAGTTCTGTTGCGAAAATGACTTTAATACGGGTGGTGATTGTTGTACAACCCCATATTCGCTGGGTGGGACCCGGAGACACCACTAAGGAATTGGGCTAGCCTTAGGCTAGCCTTGGGTTAACCCTAAGGCATACTTGTGGAGTTTTCGTCCTTAAAAGGCTCCCGCCTGGCAGTGGGCGATATCGTTCGCGCCACGACAGGCTTCGGGTCCAAAGCCGGAGGAGCTTCCGCCCTGAAGGAGCTCCCGCCAAGGGCAGGCGAAAGCTGGGGAAACCAGAGCAGATAGTCGAGCCCACGGCAGAGAGATCGTCGACCGACCAGGGCAGGCGAGAAGGCCTTAGGTGAGCCTTCATTCGCAATGGCATCATGACTACCTAGCGCGAGAACCTTCCTGGCAGGAGTTCTCGCCAAGGCGGGCCTAGAGGGGACCCAGCGAGAGCCTTCTAGGTCGGGGGTCTCGCCAAGTGGGCCCACGTGGTGGGACCCGGAGTCCAGAGGAGATTATTTTATTATTATCCCGAGGTAAAATTACCCAATTGCCCTTGGAATGACAGCGGGATTTGGCTATTGGCAGACCCCTCAGGGGTATTTCAGTATTTTCAGGTCAAAGGAAGACTATAAAAAGACCCATAGGGGCTCTTTGGAAGGCAGGACTTTCATTACTCTCGAACTCTAGTGCCTTCTGAGGAGCTCCCAGCCCAGCATTTGGCTTTGGAGGGGAAGCTCTCAGAGATCTTCCGGGTGAGTGGTGGGACCTCCCAGCTGAGGCTTTGGGTCAGTCTTTTGACCTTAGCAGCCAGTCAAGGGTCAAGATAAGAGAGAAGTAGGCGTCGGCTGCACTCTGGTTTGTGAACATTCGTTGGGGTCAATTTTGGCTTCAACAATTGCCTTGGCGGCTTGACAAGGATGGAGGATGTGGCAGCTTGATGTAAAGAATGATTTTCTTTACGGGGAAATTGATAAGTACATCTTAATGGTTCAGCCACTGGGGTACGTATCTGAAGATCATCCAGAACACGTCTACAAGCTCAGGAAGGCCCTTTACGGCTTGAAGCAGGCGCCTCGGGCGTGGTATATGAAGATCGCAGAATACCTTCAGTTCTGCAGGCTTTTTTTTTTATTCTGACTCGAGTCTGTTCGTAAAGTAGAAGAGGGAGCTTCATGTCTTGATGCTGATGTACGTGGACGACATGATCGTCATGGGGAACTCTAAGAAGGAGGTAGCTAGGCTCAGGGCAGAGTTAGCTATTCGTTTCGAGATGAAGGATTTGGGTGAGTTCCACCACTTCCTTGGACTCGAGGTAGAGAGGAGAAAGAATGACATACTCATTTCCCAAAGAGGCTATGCAGAACTGATCGTTCAGTGATTCACCATGTGGGAGGGGAAGAGTTGTTCTACTCCACTGGACGTTGGTCTTAAGCTTCAACGTGATGAGGGGAGGGTTCTTCCAGATCCCTTGGTATTTGAGACTCTGGTTGGAAGCCTTACTTATTTGATGATTACGAGGCCAGACATTGCTCATTATGTAGGCTGAGTAAGTCGCTATATGGCGGAGCCTCGAAAAATTTATTTGGTGGCGACAAAGAATATTCTAAAGTATGTGAAGACTACTTCTGATATGGGACTCCTTTATGGGAGTGACATGGGCATCAACATGCACGGTTACACAGATGCTGATTACGGGGGAGACTTAGATGATCGGAAGTCGGCATTTGGCTATGTTTTGACACGAGGATCAACAAGTATCTCATGGTGCAAAAAGCAAGACTAGGTGTCCGTCTCTACTACGAAAGCGGAGTACAATGCTTCGGCCTTGGCAGCTCGGGAAGTCATCTGGCTTAGGAGGCTAGTAGAGGACGCCCATGAAGAAGTGTGGAGTCCCACTCTGCTACGCGGTGACAACGAAAGTGCCCTTAAACTGGTTAACAATCCAGTTTGTCACGCGAGGACCAAGTATATTGAGATCGAGCATCACTTCTTTCGGGAGAAGGTGCTGGAGGGGTCTCTTATGGTCGAGCATGTACGGAGTGAGGCCAATATCGCGGATATTTTCACAAAGCCGCTGTCGAAGAGGTCATTTACACGGTTACAGGGACTGCTAGGGCTGGTTTTCACTTCTCCCTTCAAGAGGGAGTGATGAATTTTTTGAAATGAAAGTGGCAGCTTGGGCGGACTGTCCGCGCGGACAGGACGGACAGAAGTGGCGGCCTGGGCGGACTGTCCGCGCGGACAGGGCGGACAGAAGTGGCGGCCTTGGCGGACTGTGCGGACAGGATTGACGACAAGCCAGGTCGGCCAGTGGTTCTGCAGTTAGCTTGTTCTCTGGATGTAACCAGGCGAATAGGTTTGGTATTCGCAGGTGTGCGGACTCATCTGGAGTTCGCCGAGTCCGGCGTAATTGCGGACTCTTCTGGAGCACCCGAGTTCGGCATAGGCTTGTGCCTTAGACTTGCTTTGGTGGAGCGGTTTGGTATAACCGCGGAGTTCACCGGTTAGTTCGGACTGGTGTTGAGTCCGCCGGGTTGTGCGGACTGGATCTTAAGTTCGCATGTTTGGAGTCCGCGCTATGGACTCTTGGTGGTAGACTTGGTCTTGTTTTGTACCAAGTCCGGTTGTGCTCAGTCCGCGAGTTCGCGCAGTGAGCGCGAACTGCTTTTCTATCCGCTGAGCTCGGCAACTTGTCTGTTTGGTATAGTTGCGGGCTCGGTGTGCGCAGACTGGAGCTGTCCGCAGAATGTTGCGGACTCGTGACGGTATCCGCAGTGTCCGCAAGTGTGGCGGACTGGTCTTGGCCTTGGCCCTGTGATGTTTAAGGCGGATAAGTTCTCTATCTGGTCTTGATGGAGCGACAAGGCGGACTGGCTTCATGTCTGCGATGTGCGGATACGCCCTGTGCTCGTCGTGAGATGGGCGATGTTCCTATTGGCTGGGGCGGTGATCACACTTCTCTCCGTGCCTATAAATAGGATCCTTTATCACATAAACAGTACCACCGAATGAACAGTAAGTGAGCTCGGGTGGTTGATGCGGACAGGTTTTTGTATACGCGCGGTTTAAGAAGTTGACCGATTTTTTGCTGTGTTGATTGTGCGGATAGCGCTGAGAAGCCAGAGACTTGGTTCTGACTTTGGTCAGGGATCAGTGCGGACTCTGGGAATTACAATTGGAGGTTAACAGCAGGTCGCAGCTTGCGACTATGCGGTCTTCTCTTCAGCAACCTTTCCCAATTCAATAAGGTTGTCCGCTTCTGGCGGTCTGTTCAGTTCGGCAGCAGCTGTTGGCGGATAATCTGGCAGCTAAGTGACCTCGCGGTTAGGCGGCCAGCAGATTGCAGACAGATTTCTTCAGCATTAGAATAACGGGGTGTCCGCGCGGTTAGGTTGCGGTCTGGCGACTTAGCGGCTTCTACGGACTCCGTAGATCAATTCGGCAGAGTCGGCGGACACTTTTTCTATCCGCACGGCTAGCTTTTGCATTGTTGTTTTTTGCTTCCATCAGGTACATTGGCTAATCATGTCTCGTCATGTATGCCTCGCACTGTAAAGATTTTTTATAGTACAAAATTTTCTTGCTCTTCTGTTTGCATCTGGTTTACTTGACTTGATTTGGTTGAGTGTTTCTACGACCTGGTTTCCGTTTTTCGCGTTTCACAAATTTTTACACAGTCTTTCACAACGCCGACGGCTACCTCGTCCAAAACCGGCGACAACAACCAAGGTCGACGGCCTCTCCGAGTGCACGAGCAAGAGAGAAAGAAGAGACAAAAGTGGCGAGATTCTCTCTCACAAGTGGCTCCTCCTCCTTGAAAGCTACAGGCCGGCACTTCCTTCAGACGGGTGAAGATTACTCCCCAAGTCATGCGGCTAGCTCTTATTAATCTCACGATGGTGGGGAGGATTAATTAGGTAATAAAAAAGGAAACAATTTAAACCATCTCTCAATTTTGGCAAATCACTGATAGATGATAACTTCCCAAAAGAAGTTATCTAGCCACGTTTTCTGACAAATTATTCGGCATATCCGACACGAATAAACACAAAAAGCTATAGAAATGAAAGTAATTGTTTGATTATCTAATTCAAGGCTAATTTGGTCTCTTTTCATTGTATGTTTACTAGTGGTGCAAGAGGAATAAGCTCATGGACGGAAATCTGCCAAAATATAAAAATCTGGAAAAAGGTTGCAACGCACGAAAAAATAAATGGTTGCAACACCTTCCTTTCTGATTGGCAATGCAAGTAGGCACAGCGCGGGTGTTGCAACACCCCAAAAAATGAAGGTTGCAACGTCTCCTGGGCGGTTTTCAGAGTTTGAAATTCGAATTTTGCCACCTTTTCAAATTTGGAAGGAGGCATCCCTTGGCATATCTGGAGGTGTTTTTAAAGGACAAATGAAAGGACAAAAGAGGGAGTTCTGGACATATAGAGAGAGAGGAGCTTTTGGAGGAGAAGATCCATCTTGGGAGACAAACCCTAGGCAAGAAGAAGAAGAAGACTACACCGGATCGTCAAGAGCAACGGATCTCCCACATCCGAGTGAATTATTTCTTGAAACTTTCGAATTTTCTGAAGCATGTCTAGTAAGATCCATCTAATTTGGTTTCTGTTAGAACACCCTATTACTATTTGGGTCAGGATGACTATATTTCTATAGGGATTTTGTGTTGTGACCTCCTTGTTGTTATAAAGGTCACATAGGTTAGTTAGAGTCGACTTCAGCTCGACGCAGAGTCGACCTCAGCTCGACGCTGAGTCGACCTCAGCTCGACGTGGAGTCGACCTCAGCTCGACGTTCCGTCAAGCCCAGTTCTGCTTTCTGAAACCACTCTCTGGCCGACGTGTGTCGTGCTCAGATCGACGTTTTATTGTGAGCTCGACGTTTTCCAGGCTCCCGTCATTTTTGAATAGGAATTCAAATTCCTTCTGTCAGAATAATTAATGCTGAAGATTTATTGGCCGTTACAACAAATCTGGTGCATGGCTCAAGGAATTTTCTAAGGAATGTTTGTCTGACACTTCCTTTTGAGACATGGACATTTAAGGAAAGCATTTAATGCCTGCTGCCAACGGCTATCAAAGACTTAGAAGAAGAACACAGAGATATAATTCTATAAGTCAACAGAGAACCACAAGTTCTTTTTTCTCTTGCTCTCTGTGATATTCATTCAAGCTTACACACAGGAATTCTGATTGCTTCAGACACAACCATCCAACTTGTTTGGATCATCTTTTGCTGGAGCAGATCAGATCATTGAAGACCTGTCACCCTTGTGCAAAGCTCTCCTTCCTGAACTACTTCTTGATCTCAGGGGGAGCTTTGACAACATCAACAGATCCACTTTGCTTCTCTCTACTTATTGATAGAGAAGACAACATCAGCTTTTTCTTTTTCTTTCTGTACAGGGTTTTAACTCCCTTCAAAAGTTACCTTTGGTTTTGCTGAAACCTGGTCAAAAATCAGCTCCTTTGGTTTGTGAGAACCTGGTCAAAAACTTTCTGGTGCTCAAGACACCTGATCAACTCATCTTGAAGTGGATTCCTATCTAGGGTGATAGAAGAGTGGACTACCCAAGATTTTGGGGAACCACTATAGCTCCTTGTGTATTCTGGTTGCTTGTTTCTTTGTGTTTTGCTTTGTGCTGTGATTTTCTTCTTACTTTGATTAATTGCTATAGCACCATACACTAAGTAAATCTAAGCCTTCTCTCCATACAAGTTTTAATTTGCAAAACTATTTTAAATCACTCTATTCACCCCCCCCCCCTCTAGAGTTAGGATTGATCTTATCCCTCACTTTCAGTTTCATCTCTCCGCCATGAACTAATTTCTTAGATCTTGTGTGTTGTGAGTACCTTACTTATTGTGATGATTTGATTCAAGGTTTTGACTTAATGATTGTTTGATTTTCTATCTTTATTGGAATTGTGTTCTCTATTTGTGGATGTTTTGAGTAAGTATTCATCTTTTAGTTAGCATGGCGAGATTCGAGAGAGGAGTTATGCTAATCTAGGGTTGAATCCTTTATATTACGTGGCGAGATTCGAGAGAGGAGTCACGTATTTCTTTAGTCAAAATTCCATCTTTTTACTGCACTGCGAGAATCGAGAGAGGAGCGGTGTAAGTGTAACCTAATTTCTAATATAACTTCAAGAGAGAAAGAGATTTCCTCTTGAGTTAGCATAGTGGATTTGTGCGCTTTTCGTTACTTTCTTTCCACCCAAGTTAGAGATAACTGGCGGAATTTGGGTGACTGGATCTCGGAAATCGAGGGATAAAGAGATCCGCTTTTAAATCCTTGCAAGATAGAAGTCAACGACTCATGGAAGCTTTTTCTATAAAAAATCATCGCAATAGGTAAGGGAAACCAACATGCAAGATTGCTTCCCTAAAACTTGGATAACAATATTTTCTTGTCCGTGCATTTTAGTTCTTGTCTTAGGAGTACTTCTTTAAATAAAACTAGAAATTCACCTTAATTATCGTCTTGAATTTACAGAACGGGAAGAGCTAGTAATTGTGATCACTAGGTCAATCACCTCCTCGAGGGAACGATCACTTCTCACTTTATATTACTTGATTCGGCACGTGCACTTGCGTAAATATACATCTATCTCGGGCGTATCAAGTTTTTGGCGCCGTTGCCGGGGAGGTGCTTCTGAGTTAGTGTTAATTATTTTCATAATATTAGTGAATCCCTAGTACTTAGAGATCAAGTCTTTGTTTGTTTATTTGTTTGAATCAAGTTTATTTGAGAATCTGTGCAGTGTATGTCCAGGTATAGGCAAGTAGAATTATTGCCTTTGAATTCTGAAATTGAGCGTACCTGTAGACAAAACAGGAGAGACTTTAGGACCGTTAACATTATTCATCTTGCGATGGATAATCATGTGCAAAACAACGTTGATGATAATGAGGAGCATGTTGAACAAAATGTTCAACCTAATGCACCTCGCATGACATGCTACGACTATAATACACCTCTAGGTGGGGGTTTGCATTTCAGCATTGCTCGTCCGGCAATTGCAGCAAATAACTTTAAAATGGACCCACTAATCATGCAACAAGTTCAATACAATAAGTTTGGGGGTCTCAATCATGAGGATGCAAATTCTCATTTAAAAACTTTCTTAGCCATCTGTGATATGTTTAAGTGTAACGGGGCATCCGATGATGCAATTATGTTACGACTGTTTCCGTTCTCACTAGAAGGGAGGGCTAAGGATTGGCTAGATTCTTTACCTGATGATTGTATTACAACTTGGACGCAACTAGTCAAAAAATTCTTACATAAATACTTTCCTCCTTCGAAGACTGCAAAGCTAATAAGAGATATAACCACATTCACACAGGGAAACGGAGAGACACTATACGACGCTTGGGAGCGTTTTAAGGAGCTACTGAGAAAGTGTCCCCACCATAGGTTAGCCATACATCAGCAAGTTTCCACCTTCTATAATGGTTTGCAAACTACAACCATGATTTTAGTAGACGGCGCTGCTGGAGGATCGTTGCTTAAGAAGTATCCCGAGGACGCATATGCAATCCTCGAAGATCTCACTGCAAATAACTATCAAGCCTATGAGTGTCAAGGGAACAACAACACGGTTGGTATCCACCAAGTGGACCAAATCACTTCCTTGGCCGCTCAAATGGCATCACAATTCAACCTAATTAATAAGAGATTAGATTCATTATCACAACCTTCATCTAGTGCTCCATTGACGGTGAAGCAATTAAATCAAATATCTGAAGAAGCAAATTATGTAGGAGGAGCACAAAGGCAAGGTCCACCTGGATTTGCCAATCATTATCACCCCGAGTGGCGAAATCACCCCAATTTCTCCTGGAAAAACAATCAAGGGGCGAATCACCCACCAGGGTTCAATCAAAATATGAACCACCCTCCTATCAATAATAACTCTCAACCCCAACAATTAAACCAAAGGAAGATACCAGATGAATTTATCTTAGGCATGTTCCAAAAGTATGACTCAAGAATGGGAGGAATAGAATCTTCATTAAGATCACTAGAAACAACTATGGGTCAACTTACAAATTCATTAAGTCAAAGACCCATTGGAACTCTACCTTCTGATACCACACTAAATCCAACAAAAGAAAATCATAATAATCAATGCAAAGCTATTGCCTTACGGAGTGGTGTAGAGATTCCAAGTGGGGAGGGGTTGCTTGAGAAAGCTAGGGAAGAAGAGGCAAGTAAGATGCCGAGTGAGTCAAGCACATTAGAGAAGGAGGTGGGAGAGAAGCAAAAAGAGAAATTAAACCAAAAGAAAGACGTAATCTACCCACCACCCACATTTCCATCTAGACTGGCTAAATCCAAACTTGACATACAATTCCATAAGTTTATGGATATTTTCAAAAAGCTAACTATAAACATCCCATTTGCCGAGGCCCTTGAGAAAATACCGAGTTATGCTAAGTTTATGAAAGATATCTTGGCAAAGAAGAGAAAGTTTGTTGATAAAGAGATAGTGGCATTGACTGAGGAGTGTAGTGCTATATTGCAGAACAAGCTGCCACCCAAGCTTAAGGATCCCGGTAGTTTCACAATTCCTTGTTCTATTGGAGTGAAGTTTGTTGGGAGAGCGTTATGTGACCTTGGAGCGAGCATCAACCTGATGCCATTATCTATCTATAAGAAGTTGGGTCTAGGGGAGATAACACCTACATCTCTTACTCTACAGTTGGCCGATAGGTCTCTTGCATTCCCTAAGGGAATTGTAGAAGACGTGTTGGTTAAAGTGGAGAAATTCATTTTCCCCGCTGATTTTGTAGTACTTGATATGGATGAGGACAAGGATGTCCCCATCATTCTTGGTAGACCATTCTTGGCCACCGGAAGAACACTCATTGATGTTCAGAAGGGTGAGCTTACGATGAGAGTTAATGATGAGAATGTGACATTCAATATCCTCAAAGCCATGAGATTTCCGGATGATAAAGAGGAGTGTTTCTCTATTACGGAGGTGAGTGCACCTATACGGATGATGCATAATGAAAATAATTGAGAGCACAAAATTCTTAGTGCTTTAACAAATGAAGAAATAGAAGAGGATCCAGATTCAAGGGAAACTGAGGAAGTGTTATGTACTTTTGAGCATTTACCAAATGCTAACGCGTTTGAGTTAATAAGCACGTCAAGTGAGTCGGAAATCATGAAGCCGTCTATTGTAGAGCCACCTATGCTTGAATTGAAACCACTACCCGAAAACCTAAAGTATGTTTTTCTAGGTAAGGACAACACATTACCGGTTATTATTGATGCATCTTTAATGAAGGAGAATGAAGATAAATTGATTGCGGTTCTTTGTGAGAACAAGAAAGCATTAGGCTGGACCATTGCAGACATTAGAGGGATAAGTCCTTCAATTTGCATGCATAAGATCCTTCTAGAGGAAGAGTCAAAAGAGTCAATAGAACCCCAACGAAGACTTAGCCCACCCATGAAAGAAGTGGTCAATAGTCGGTGGGTAAGTCCTGTTCAGTGTGTGCCAAAGAAGGGGGATATTACTGTCGTTAGAAATGAGAGCAACGAGTTGATTCCCACTAGAACGGTAACTGGCTGGAGGATTTGTATGGATTACCGGAAGTTGAATAAAGCGACTAGGAAAGATCATTTCCCACTCCCATTCCTTGATCAGGTTCTTGATAGGCTAGCAGGAAATGAGTATTTCTGTTTCCTAGATGGTTACTCGGGGTATAATCAAATCATGGTAGCTCCCGAGGATCAGGAGAAGACAACCTTCACCTGTCCTTTTGGAACATTTGCATTTAGTAAAATGCCCTTTGGATTATGTAACGCTCCTGCCACATTTCAGCGCTGCATGATCGCTATCTTTACTGAACTAATTGATGAGGGGATCGAGATTTTTATGGATGATTTTTCAGTGTTTGGGAGATCGTTTGATGAATGTTTAGAAGTGCTAAAGAAAGTTTTGAACAAATGCATTCAAGCCAACTTAATTTTAAACTGGGAAAAATGTCATTTCATGGTCAAAGAAGGGATTGTTCTGGGACACAAGGTGTCCAAGAAGGGTTTGGAAGTAGACCGAGCAAAGACTGAGGTTATAGAAAAATTGCCCCCACCGACTAATGTTAAGGGAGTGCGTAGTTTTCTGGGTCATGCAGGCTTTTACCGTCGTTTCATTAAAGATTTTTCTAAAATCTCCAAGCCGCTAAGCCAGCTGTTAGAGAAAGATTCTCACTTTAATTTGGACGAGGAGTGTTTAGCCGCCTTTCGTACATTAAAGCAAAGTCTAGTTTCTTCACCGATTATTATTGCACCTGATTGGTCTCTACCATTCACCATTATGTGTGACGCAAGCAATTTTGCTGTGGGCGCGGTCTTAGGACAAGTGCGCGACAAGGTCTTCCACACAATCTACTATGCTAGCAAGACACTGATCGACGCACAAATAAACTACACCACTACCGAGAAGGAACTATTAGCAGTTGTTTTTGCTTTTGACAAATTCCGCTCCTATTTAATATTTTCTAAGGTGATAGTTTATACGGACCATGCAGCTATACGATCTTTGATAGAGAAAAAGGATGCTAAACCTAGATTGATTAGGTGGGTACTCCTCTTGCAGGAGTTTGATTTGGAGATTAAAGATCGTAAGGGGGCGGAGAATCCTGTAGCAGACCACCTATCACGTCTAGAGTCTGAGTATGGGAAGCATGTAAACATTGAGATTAGGGAGAATTTTCCTGATGAGAGTCTGTTGGCAGTATCGGAGGGGAATACCCCATGGTATGCTGACATCGTAAATTTCATTGTGAGTAACATTTTGCCATCAGATTTAAATTATCAGCAGAAGAAAAGATTTCTTCATCAGGCCAAGTTTTATCTTTGGGATGCCCCCTATGTATTTAGGATATGCGCTGACCAAGCCATTCGGAGGTGCATACCTGAGATGGAAGTTCGTGATATCCTAGAAAAGTGTCATGCATCTCCTTATGGAGGGCACTTTATGGGAGAACGAACTGCTATGAAGGTACTAGAGGCTGGTTTCTATTGGCCAACACTATTTAAGGATGCTCACTTGTTTGTCAAGGCATGTGATAGATGCCAGAAGACGGGCAATATTCATCGGGGAGCAAGTATGCCTATGACCAATATTCTGGAAGTAGAGGTATTTGATGTTTGGGGCATAGATTTTATGGGGCCATTTGTGAATTCAGGAGGAAATTTCTACATATTATTGGCAGTAGACTATGTGTCAAAATGGGTAGAGGCCATTGTCACACAAAAAAATGATGCTAAGGTTGTACTCAAGTTTATAAAAGCAAATATATTTACAAGATTCGGCACGCCTCGGGTGATAATTAGTGATGGGGGCTCACATTTTTGTAATGCACAGTTTAAATTACTTTTGAAAAAATATGGTGTAACACATAAAATGGCCCTAGCATATCACCCACAAACCAATGGATTAGCCGAAGTCTCCAATAGAGAGATTAAGTCCATCTTAGAGAAGACAGTGAGTACAACCAGGAAGGATTGGGCATTTAAACTAAATGACGCGTTATGGGCCTATAGGACTGCTTACAAAACGCCCATAGGTGTGACTCCCTTTAGGATGGTGTATGGAAAGAGCTGTCATTTACCGGTAGAATTGGAGCATAGAGCTTTTTGGGCGATCAAGCGACTTAACTTTGACTTTCAAGAAGCGGGTAAAAGAAGGCTTCTGCACTTGAATGAGTTAGAAGAACTTAGATTTAATGTTTATGAGAACACGAAGCTGTATAAAGACTAGATAAAAAAATGGCACGATTTGAGACTGCAGAAGAGAGAATTTAGAAGCGGACAACTTGTGCTTTTGTATAATTCACGCCTTCGATTATTCCCAGGAAAGCTGAAATCGAGATGGTCTGGACCATTCCGAGTTGTTGAGGTGTTCCCATATGGTGTAGTAACAATATGTAATGAGAAGGATGGTTCAACTTTCAAGGTGAATGGACAGCGACTAAAAACTTATTATGAGGGTGGTGACCAGCGCGATGCGATGGTCATAAAATTTCATTGAAGAGAACGGGAAGAGCCGTCTTGCCGAGACGATTAACTTAGGCGCTAGGTGGGAGGCAACCCATCGCTTTATGTTTAGTTTATTGTTTGAATTTAGTAGTTTTTCTTCTTGCTTTCATTGGTTTTGATTAGGAGAGTAGTGGTGGAGGAATGAATTCAATTACTGATGGAAAAACTGGTAGGAGCAGTTGTGGTAGTTGAAGCGCTAAAATTTTTTTTGCTTTGACGCAACGTCCAGATTTCTATTTGGAGAGTTTGAACCGCGCGAGTGTTGCAATAACCGAAAAAAAAATGGTTGCAACAACTTTCTTTCGGGTTGGTCTGGAGAGTGTGAACCGCGCGGGTGTTGCAACAACCGAAAAAAAAATGGTTGCAACCTTTTAGTCTCGGCCAGTATTGAGGAATCGACGGTCAATCCGGCGCTGAACCAGCTGGAGGGATCCATTCGGAGTGCGCCACGTGGCCCCGGTTCACTTGAACCGGGCTTCTTCTTCTTTGGACATGCTCATCTATATAAAAAAAACAAAAAAGGAAGGGAATCGAATCGACGTCGAATCCTGCCCTAATTCGCGAAAACGGAGGCGTCGACGACGGCGTCGGTGAGTTCTGCGGGGCGTAGACGGCGGCGTGAGTGGCGGCGAACTGCTAGGAGCTGATTCCCAGCGAGCCCATCCCCATTTCGTGACCTGACGACGAGTGCAACTTCGCCGGACCCCTCCCTACCGTAGCATCTCAAGACCAATCAGGTAAATTTCGAAAGCGCCTAGCACCATTCTTATTTCAGTTCTCATCTCCATGCCTGAGTTTCGAATGTGTGAGAGTGAGGGGTTCCTGATCTTGCTAAACCTATAATGTAGAAATGTCATCCAAAAGAAAAGGGAAATCGATAGCGAAGAAAGCGTCACGGTTTGTTAGCGAAGCTGCCGCATATAGATTTGAGAATCTAAAGACGTTACCAGTAATTTATGAAAGGGGATTCCTGATGGAGAAGCGAGCGTGGAGCCTTCCCTACGTGCTCCAAATGCATGAGTTGCACTGGGAGACGTTCCGCCATCACCGGTCGGAGGCCATTTTATCCTGGGTATACGAATTTTACGCAAACGCTAAGCAAATGGAGGATGAGGTAGTGACGGTACGAGGGAGGGCGATCAACATATCTTCCAATGTAATCAATGAGCTGTACGGAGTAGGTGTTGATGAAGAATTGGAGAGTCTGAACTATCACATTACATCGGATGAACTGGCAGCTGCGATCGGCAATTCACCAGACCTGGAATGGTCAAAGAGGTCGACAAAGGCGCTGAAATCCACATCCCTGTCCAGGGAAGCTAAGGTGTGGCTCCTTTTCATAAATGCTACCGTTATGCCTACCCGCCACCTGAATAACGTCACTTTGGACAGAGCAGAGCTGATATATCACATTTTGAAGGGGCATAGGATTAATGTGGGAGCGATAATCAGCAACCATTTGAAGATGAAAATCCGGGAGGACAAGGCCAAGCTGCTATGGTTCCCAATCTTGATCACGGAGCTTTGTAGGCAGGCAGGGGTAGCCTGCGGTGCTGAGGATTTGCTAACCCAAGTGCGGAGGCCGATAACTGGACAGGTTGTGAAGGTGAATATTAAAGTAGGGACTGAGATGGACAGCGGTTTTAAGACACCTCACAAAAGAATAGGAAGTCGATATTCAGCGTCATCGACCAGAAGGCGGGAGAAAGTAGCAGTGCCATCCGGGGAAGGGGTCACGTTGCATGAAGCTATGGAAAGTATTGAGTACATAAAGGTATACTTGAGATGCCAGCACTGCTACTTCAGTTCCCGACTGGATATTATGGAGAGGAAGATTGATAGTCTCTTGAAGAGAGCAAAGTTGCAGGTGGATGAAGAGCCGTTTCGATATCAGTGGCAGTTCAACGACAAGGGAGAGTTGCTAGCGGCTGATGGAAGCACTCTCGACCCAACCGAATTAGATGAAGAAGACGAGGAACAGGAGGAAGAAAGGAATCGGGGAAAAGAGGTGGAGCCTGAAGGCGAGGAGGATCAAGAAATGGATGAACCTGAAGAAGACGATGAGGGGGGATCTGATTAGATCCTTTTTGACTTATTTTTTTTGGATGACTGTACTAATGGTTGATGGACACTATTTTGTTTCTATTTTGCTCTGGATGACCGTATTTTGAGCTATTTTGTTTGACTGCATGGTGAATGGACACATGATATGATATGATATTTTGAGCTATTTTGTTTGACTGTACTAATGGTTGATGAACTCTGCACTACCCACATGATATGATATGATCTTGCGTGTATATTTGGACTCATTAAGTGCTCGATATTTTGGAAACACTAAATTTAATATACCTTATTACTCTGCTTTTATGTCCAAATTGATATAATATGATTTAGGCTATTGTTATAATTAACAGTTATGACATGAATATGAAGGCGATTAAGCTATTTTGGTTCATTGTTGTTGCTAATTCATGCAGTTACGAACTTTATTAGATTGCCTCCATGTTTTGTTCTCTTCTGTCATAGCCAAGATAAAAGTTGAGCAGGTAAATATCATCGGAGTACTGTAGATCATCGGAGCACATGGGGAGCACATTAAAGAATTTCCAGAGACTCAGAGGACATCATTTCCTTATCAGGGGAGTTTTTACTGTTTCAATTTCACTTTTGTTTAATTCATGCAAAGACTGAGTAGTATTGAAAGAATATTTTTTTTTATATAACACATTAACCTTGCTAGGGCCTAGCAAGCCTTTAAGTGTGGGGGTGTTGGCTAACATCGCCTCTGCAATTGTGGTGGTAGATAATTTGATCACTCGTACTTGTAATATCTCGTATATTGACAATAACTTAGTGAGAAGTTATTCTTGAAGTTCAATGATAATTAATTGGTACGGCTAGGGAATCCTAGGAGTTTAGATTTTGAATTTGAAATTAGCAAGATTTTTTTTTGATAAAGCACTCTAAGGCATTTAATTCATGCACATCCTTCTCCAGTTTTCATTTACTTCTCTGAAAACTTTTGATGTTGATTTCTAAAATTAGAAAATGGGGTGAGCAAGAACTAAGTAATAATGTGAGTCAAGATAATGTTTTAGTAGCTAGACAATTTTGACCTTTCGTGATATTCTTTGATTGGTTCTGTATCATTTTGCTACCCACTACTGAATGACCAAATTCCCCATATTTCACTAGTTTTATCTTAATCCACTAGCCATTTATGGGTGTTCCAATTCAGCATTTATATATAAAAAAAAATTTGTGAATTGTCATAGTGATATGCGGCCTAAGTATGTACACGCCTATCTAGAATGATCCCAACTGTGACCATATGAAGAAAAAGGAAATAATCAAAACTTTTGTCATAGTGATATGTGGTCTGGGTAGGCAATTACATACTTGGAATGATCCCAACTATTGGCACAATATGTTTATATATGCAAGGCTTAGGGATTGAACCTCGTAATATGGTGAAAGATTGAGATTATTAACTAGGGAATTACCATGCCACTATTTAAGCCTATTCATGAATTGCCAACCAAGCCAAAGCTAAACCTATGCTCTCTTTGCTGCTAATTCTTATCAAGGCTAGCGTAATGACTTAGCTTATTCTTACCCTTTTGAATTATTGAGGATGTTCAATGAAAAAGTACGAGGGAGTAAATAATCTGGAAGAAGGCGCACACACTACACAAAATTCTTTAGTATGCTTTATCTTTTATCAAGCTAATGGATTTGTGATGTTTGAACTTTTAATAATAATCAAGCTAATCAGTTGAGTAAAGCGAACTTCTTGAATATCTTGGACTAATGTTGGTCAAGATAGGATTGTTCTGATTTGGAGAGTGATAATTATCGAACACCCATTTGAAATAATTATTTCTCTTTGCTCGGGACTAGCAAAGGTTCAAGTGTGGGGGTGTGATAACTTCCCAAAAGAAGTTATCTAGCCACGTTTTCTGACAAATTATTCGGCATATCCGACATGAATAAACACAAAAAGCTATAGAAATGAAAGTAATTGTTTGATTATCTAATTCAAGGCTAATTTGGTCTCTTTTCATTGTATGTTTACTAGTGGTGCAAGAGAAATAAGCTCATGGACGGAAATCTGCCAAAATATAAAAATCTGGAAAAAGGTTGCAACGCACGAAAAAATAAATGGTTGCAACACCTTTCTTTCTGATTGGCAATGCAAGTAGGCACAGCGCGGGTGTTGCAACACCCCAAAAAATGAAGGTTGCAACGTCTCCTGGGCGGTTTTCAGAGTTTGAAATTCGAATTTTGCCACCTTTTCAAATTTGGAAGGAGGCATCCCTTGGCATATCTGGAGGCGTTTTTAAAGGACAAATGAAAGGACAAAAGAGGGAGTTCTGGACATATAGATAGAGAGGAGCTTTTAGAGGAGAAGATCCATCTTGGGAGACAAACCCTAGGCAAGAAGAAGAAGAAGACTACACCGGATCGTCAAGAGCAACGGATCTCCCACATCCGAGTGAATTATTTCTTGAAACTTTCGAATTTTCTGAAGCATGTATAGTAAGATCCATCTAATTTGGTTTCATCTCTCCGCCATGAACTAATTTCTTAGATCTTGTGTGTTGTGAGTACCTTACTTGTTGTGATGATTTGATTCAAGGTTTTGACTTAATGATTGTTTGATTTTCTATCTTTATTGGAATTGTGTTCTCTATTTGTGGATGTTTTGAGTAAGTATTCATCTTTTAGTTAGCATGGCGAGATTCGAGAGAGGAGTTATGCTAATCTAGGGTTGAATCCTTTATATTACGTGGCGAGATTCGAGAGAGGAGTCACGTATTTCTTTAGTCAAAATTCCATCTTTTTACTGCACTGCGAGAATCGAGAGAGGAGCGGTGTAAGTGTAACCTAATTTCTAATATAACTTCAAGAGAGAAAGAGATTTCCTCTTGAGTTAGCATAGTGGATTTGTGCGCTTTTCGTTACTTACTTTCCACCCAAGTTAGAGATAACTGGGGGAATTTGGGTGACCGGATCTCGGAAATCGAGGGATAAAGAGATCCGCTTTTAAATCCTTGCAAGATAGAAGTCAACGACTCATGGAAGCTTTTTCTATAAAAAATCATCGCAATAGGTAAGGGAAACCAACATGCAAGATTGCTTCCCTAAAACTTGGATAACAATATTTTCTTGTCCGCGCATTTTAGTTCTTGTCTTAAGAGTACTTCTTTAAATAAAACTAGAAATTCACCTTAATTATCGTCTTGAATTTAGAGAACGGGAAGAGCTAGTAATTGTGATCACTAGGTCAATCACCTCCTCGAGGGAACGATCACTTCTCACTTTATATTACTTGATTCGGCACGTGCACTTGCGAAAATATACATCTATCTCGGGCGTATCAATAGACAAACCCAAAAAAAGATTTCTCCTTTTTTCTGATTTAGGCGGCCAAAAATTTGAGAAATAAAATTCCAAAATCAGAAGCAGGCCAAACCGGATCAAAACCAATTACCAAATCAACAAAAAGCTCATAGGAGGAAGGGCTGAAGGAAAGAGACGCATCAAGCGATAGAGACGAAGGGAAATTAGATGAAAGCTGGAGAGGATGGCCAGAGGAGAGAGAAGAAGCTTGAGAAAGAGAGAAGAAAAGAGAGTCCTACTCTATAAGACCAAGAAGAACTATTATATTAGGGTACTATTACTAGCAAATCCAATTTGATTTCTAGCAAACCATTACTATTAGCAAACCCCCATTTTTCAAAATGGCTATTTGAAAATCATTTTGTTACTAGCAAATCAACATAATTTTTTTAAATTTTTTTTTTAATTTTGTTAAAAACATTCATTCTTTCAAAATAACTCACTACATATAATGACATTATAAATGATTTCAAAAGTATTCATTCAACTATTTATGTTTAAATGAGTCAAAATGCCGCAAAATTTTATTTAGTATGTCCAAAACTTTTTTTCTGCAGCAAAATCTTTAAACAATATATTGTCCGGTTTAGAAATATATTTGACTTCTAATTCCTATAAGGATGTGATGTGTTGTATATACGAGTTAAGTGCATATAAGAATATACGCGTCTTTTTGAACTGCGTCTTATACGTATATTTTCATGAGAAGTGCTCAACATGAAAGTTGTAGATCTCGACGAGATCTACAACTTTCATGTTGAACACCTTTTGATTTGAAACAATTTAGAACTCCGATTTGGCCCTGAAAAAAGTCATGCCGAACATATGTACGGACGCGTGACTTTTTTCGAGGGACAAATAGAGGGCTTAAACGGCTTCAAATTAAAAAAATGTTCAACATGAAAGTTGTAGATTTTGAAGCACTTTAGACCCCCGATTTGGGTCCCGAAAAAAGCAACGCCGAAAATCTGTATGGACGACTCGTTCCGTGCGTGTCTTATTTTGGGCTCAAATTGGGGCCTAAACGGCTTCAAATCAAAAAATGATTAACATTAAAGTTGTAGATCTCGATGTGATCTACAACTTTCATGTTGATCACTTTTTCAAATGAGAAACATTTGAGACTCAAAATTCAAAAATACAAAAAATAAGATCTGTTTGCTAGTAATATTAATCTATTTTTTTCTGATTTGCTAGTAATCAAAATAAGTTTACTAATAACAACACTCTTATATTATTCATCCATTCATGCCTATTACAACATACAATACTCAAGACAAGACGCTCAATATACAATAGTCAAGACAAACTAATTAGAAATATACACTAATGCTAAACCGTAACGCATCACTTGTTACAAAACTCCCGCCCAAGCTCAAAACCGGCGGAAGTTAAAGATGTTGAAATGCACAAGACGCTCAATCACTCTCAGTCGATAAAAGCTAAGACTCCTGGTCGATGTTGAATAAATGATTTTTTTTTCAATCTCCAAGTTTTTTTTGCATAAAAATATTGTAGTCTCGCTTATTTTGACCTTTTTTTGTGTTTGGTTCTCTTCCTCCAACATGACCCATTTTATAAAAAAATTGTTGTACGCTTGTACTGAAATGAATAAATGATTATTAGAAACATTTGTAGCCACTGCCGAGAACCACTCGGGGCAAACAGAGATCTTGTCATCTCTACAACAATCGTGCTCCTTCTCTCCACAAAATCGTGCTGTTGGGGTAATCTGGGAATTGTGTACGCTCTTTTAATTAGTGCATTCTAACAAAAAAATATCGAATTGTATTGATTTTTGGAAAGAGCAGAAGTTATATCAACTAAAAATTGAGTCACGGCAGCGACAAGAAATCTTTATTGATAATATCAATCTCCTTACGAAACGAGACATACATGACGAGATATGATTTCGCCAATATGTAAAATCAATCAAACAAAAAACTACAAGAAAACTGCGGCCTGGGAAAACAGTCCGCCGAAACCGCCACAACCGCAACTGCTGTTCGTCGGATCGCTGAGACCGGCACACTGCACTAGCCGCTCGAACACGAACACAGTCCGCAACCTTCAGGATCAGACCGCCGCTTCACAACTGTTCTCTACAGATTGCTATCCGCGAACTTCCCCAAGTCGCCATCTAGAAGAGGAGCTGTTTGGTCCTGTCCGCACAACCTGCAAACTTCAACAAGCCGCGCGGTAATGAAAACCAGCCCGCAAATTTTAATCGCAAGTTGAGGTTACTGTGCTCCAATAATAATGCTGTCACTGAGGGGTCCTATTTATAGATACGGAGAGAGATGTGGTCACCGCCCTAACTGATAGGAACACCTCCCCCAGCACGCAGACCGCCTCCACCAGTCCGCACAGTCCGCTTGGACAGTCGGACGAACCAACACGCCTACACTCCTGAAAGAAAGCCAGTCCACAGAATCCGCGGACACAATGTCTCGCAACATATCGCTGACTGCCAAGACCGCAAAATCTGCGGACACTGCTCCAGCTTGCAACAGACCGCGGAGCCCGCCATGTCCGTCAAGATCAATAGCAATCTCCCGAACTCCAACATCAGTCCGCATAGACCGCTCAAGGTCTGCTCGACATCCTCTATGCACAAGGCCGCACCGCAGCTCGCAAGGGCCGCGACGTCCAGTCCGCACAGTCCGCGCGGTTTGCCTGATCAACCACTTACACTTCAAAATATTCAACACTCTCCCTTGAAGTGGGAAGTGGAAATCAGCCCAAGCAAACTCCTCAACCGGGTGAATGGTCCCTTGGCTAGCGGTTTCGTGAAGATGTCCGATATATTGTTCATGCTCTGAACATGCTTAACCATGAGAGATCCCTCCAACACCTTTTCACGAATGAAGTGGTGTTCGATCTCTATATGTTTGGTTCTCGCGTGACAAACTGGATTATTTACCAGTTTGAGAGCACTCTCACGCGGAGTAGAGTAGGACCTCGAACCTTCATATATATATTATCCACCAATCTCCTGAGCCAGATGACTTCTTGAGCTGCCAAAGCTGAATCCTTATATTATGTTTCTGTGATAGAGACGCACACCGAGTCCTGCTTCTTGCTGCACCAGGATACAGTTGTTGGGCCCGCCATAAAGACGTATCTAGACGTCGACTTCCGATCATCTGAATCTCCCCCATAGTCAGCATCCATGTAGTCATGCAACTCAAAACGTGTGCCTTCTCTATAAAGAAGACTCATGTATGAGGTCGACTTTACATACTTCAAGATGCTTTTTGCTACCATCAGATGAGGTTTTCGTGGTTCCGTCATGTACCGACTCACCTTGCCAATTGCATATGCAATATCCGGCCTAATGATTGTCAGATAGATCAAGCTTCCAACTAGAGATAGGAACACCAATGGATCAGAGAGAATTCACCCCTCGTCACGTTGAAGTTTCAGACCTGCTTCTAGAGGTGTAGAACTGTTTCCCCCCCATCCATGCTAAATCGTTGTACGATCCGCTTTGTATAGCCAGTCTGGGACACAAGCATTCCATTCTCCTGCCTTTGTATCTCGAGTCCAGGGAAATGGTGAAGCTCACCCAAGTCCATCTCAAATCTGATAGCAAGCTCGGCCCTCAACCTTGTTACGTCCTCCTTTGAATTCCCGGTGACAATCATGTCATCCATATACAACAGTACGATGACCTGAAGCTCCTCCTTTTTCTTGAAGAATAAGCTTGAGTCTGAGTCTGAAGCAAAAAACCCACAGAACAAGAGATATTCCGCAATCTTCTCATACCATGCTCTTGGCGCTTGCTTCATCACGTAAATGGCCTTTTTCAGCTTGCAGACGTAGTTCGGATGCTCTTCAGAGATAAACCCAGGCGGCTAAATCATAAAGATATCCTTGTCAATCTCGCCGTACAAGAAGGCATTCTTCACATCGAGCTGCCAAATTTCCCATCCATTGAACGTCGCTAAGGCAACAACCATCTGTACTGAAGTCATCTTAGCAATTGGACTAAACGTATCCTCATAATCTTCCTCATACTGTTGCGAAAATCCTCGAGCTACAAGGCGAGCCTTGTACCGTTCGATGTTGTCATCTGTTTTCTTCTTCAACTTGAAGACCCACTTACAAGTTACTTGAGTGATTTTTTTCGGCTTAGGTACAAGTGACCATGTCTCATTATTCTTGAGAGCAGTCATCTCCTCCTTCATAGCACAGTCTCACTCCTTGACTCCTGTGGCCTTCTCGAAACATGATGGCTCCTGCTCATCTAGAGGACCAGCAAAGAAACATGATACGAAACTCACCATGTTTCCATTTGTGTAACGGGCTGGTGGCTTGATAGTCTTTTTTGATCATCTCAAAGTTGGTGCTTGACTGACTACCTCCTCAGCTGCCTCTTATGTACTACTTTCTCTTACAGACGTGCTTGGAGCATCGCTCCCCCTACTTCCAGAACCAGACGTTTCTGCCTCTAAGCTAGACACGACTGGAGCTTCTCGTGAAACAGACAGCTCTACTTGAAGATTCTCAGCAATTTTTTCTTGTCCGTCAACTCTGCTCTCAGGTAGTTCAATCCCTGAACTCCCTTTGTAAGATGTCAGCTCATCAAACACAACGTCCCAAGAAACAACAAATCTTCGTGTCTCTGGATCCATGCATTTCCAACCCTTCTTCCTGTCATCATACCCCACGAAGACTAACTTCCTTGCTTTCGTATCTAGCTTTGTCTGAAGAGTGTCAGAAACATGCACATAGCAGGTTGACCCAAATACCCGAAGATGAGCAACACTTGGTTTCTCCTTGAACATCAATTCATGAGGTGTCATCATATTGATTAGACTTAGAGGCATTTGGTTAATAACATAAGCTGCACAAGACATTCCCTCCGCCCAAAAAGACCTTGGGATACTCTTGGCATGAAGCCAACGCTTGTAGGTCTCCGTCAGATGACGGATCTTCCTCTCTGCAACTCCGTTCCGTTGTGGGGTATGTGCACAAGTAAGCTCTCTTCAAAAATTAGAGAACTCGGCAGAGGTTAACTCTCCACCATTGTCAGTCCTCAACTTCTTAATTCGCAGGCCTAGTCGACCTTCCACGACTTCCTTGAACTCCACAAACTTCCTGAATGCTTCTGACATGATGACACCTCATGAATTGATGATTGAGATGTTATAGGTGCTAATTGACTTTGCACCAGCATATATTTGTTGCCTCCGAGGCTTGGGGTGATAGTTGGTCCCATCAGATCCTCGTGAATGCACTCCAATGGCCCTTTACTTCTGGTTTGCGATTTATCAAATGGAAGTCAATGAGACTTACCATACTGACATCCTGCGCAAACGTGGCCGTCTCCGTAGGAGGACAAGCTAGGCAATCCCTTAATCAGGCCCTTTACCGTCATAGCCTTCAATCTATCTATTCCTACATGCCCCAACCACTCATGTCAAATGATTGCACTATCATTCTTCCTCATCTTATCAACATAAGAACTCGTAGATAAAACGTACAAGTCCTTCGCTCTCCTCCCAATATGAACAACATCAGCTTTAACGATTGATATGTTTCGAAGAAATTTCACTTCTATTGGACCAAACAGAACGTGATACCCAGCGTCAACAGCTTTGGTCATGGAAAAGAGATTGTTTTTCATACCAAGCACGTGATATACACTCTTTAAAGTGAGTGACCCTCTATCACTGCCTATGGAGACAATCCCTTCCTTCTCGACTGCGTGAACAGTATCATCAGCGGTGATAATAACATCATTACCTGAGTATGGCTGCGATGAAGAGAACTTTGACATATCTCAAGTGAGGTAATGCCCACACCCGGAGTCCATGATCCAATCCTCCTGGTAGTTGATAGGAGCATACGCACAGAAAAAAGCCTAGAACGCTCCTCCCCAACCACCGTCATCCTCTCTGGCATCAGGTTCCTCCTTCTTTGCAGCATGCCCTGGCTAAAGATTAACTCTGCAATCTCTTTTGAAGTGACCTAGCTTGTTACACCTATAACATCTGAGCCATTCCTTCTTCCCCTCAGACTTAGGAGCATAACTCCTCTCCTGCTGACCTGAAGATGAAGACCCATCGCCTCCAGAAGGCTTCGTCTTCTTCTCCCACTTCTTCTTCCCAGAAAATAGCACCTCGTTCTCTCCTTCTAAGATAGACACCCCCACCATCTGTCTTGCCAAGCTCTCCTGCAATGTAAGCAGATTTTCCAACTCCAGCAAAGATGGTTGATTTGCCCATCCCTGAATAGACGTCACAAAGGTGAGGTACTCCTTCCGCAAGCCGCGGATAATATGCCTCTTCATCTTCGCCTAGAGATAGGCTCATCGGGGTCCAAAGCAGAAATCTCTGCACATAGATTTTTCATCTTAAGAAAGAAAGTGGAAACGGGTAAATATCCTTGAGTGGCCTTTGCCAACTCATTTTCTAAGAACTATAGTCGAGCTACATTCTTCCTGTTGAAGAGGCCATCCAAGGCCAACCAGATCTCAGCAACTGATTTACAACAAATGATATGATCGAAGAGTTCGGGTGAGATAGCTCTCTTGAGAGTGAACTCAGCCCTTGCATTTATTCTCTTCCAAGTCTTCACTTCCTGAGCATTATCACCAACAAGAACTATTTCCTGAGTATCATCTCCTCCAACCACCTCCCAGAGATCCTCACCCAGAAGATAACTCTCCATACAAGACTTTCACTTCTTAAAGTTAGTCTGTGTTAGGAGTTCAATACCGAGACCTCTTGCATATCCTGCTTCCATGGTACTAACGCTGGATTCCTCTACACAAGAGCAACAACAACTCCTAGTTGATCACTACTTAACCACTCCAACCTCGCTTTGATACCATGTTGAATGTTTGGATCTTGGAATAAGCAGGAGTTATATCAACTAAAAATTGAGTCACAACAGCAACAAGAAGTCTTTATTGATAAATCAATCTCCTTACAAAGCGAGACATACATGGGGAGACATGATTTCACCAGTATGTAAAATCAATCAAACAAAAAACTACAAGAAAACTACGGCCTGGGAAGACAGTGCGTCGAGACCGCCACAACCACAACTATTGTTTGTCAGATTGCCGAGACCGACACACTGCACTAGCCGCTCGAACACAAACAGAGTCCGCAACCTTCAGGATCAGACCGCCGCTTCACAACTGTTCTCTACAGATTGCTATCTGCGAACTTCCCCAAGTCGTCAGCTAGAAGAGGAGCTGCTTGGTCCTGTCCACACAACATGCACAGACAAGTAACTTCAACAAGTCGCGCGGTCAAGAAAACCAGTCCGTAAGTTCTAATCGCAAGTTGAGCTTACTGTGCTCCAATAATAATGATGTCACCGAGGGGTCCTATTTATAGGTACGGAGAGAGATGTGGTCACCACTCTAACTGATAGGAACACTTCCCCCAGCCCGCAGACCGCCTACACCAGTCCGCACAGTCCGCTTGGAAAGTCGGACGAACCAGCACGCCTACACTCCTGAAAGAAAGCCAGTCCGCAGAATCCGCAGACACAATGCCTCGCAACATATCGTTGACTGCCAAGACCGCAAAATCTGCGGACACTGCTCCAGCTCGCAACAGACTGCGGAGCCCGCCAAGTCCGTCAAGATCAATAGCAATCTCCCGAACTCCAACATCAGTCCGCATAGACCGCTCAAGGTCTGCTCGGCATCTTCTATGCACAAGGCCGCACCGCAACTCGCAAAGGCCGCGACCTCCAGTCCGCGCAGTCCGCGCGGTTTGCCTGATCAACCACTTACACTTCAAAAAATTCAACATTCATTTCCTGTAAAGCTTTCCAATGCGCGATTGAGATTGAACTGACTGGTGGTACATAGCGAAGAGAAAGAGCAGGAACATTAGGGCTCCGTTTGAGGGGACTTATTTTCACCAATCAAACAGTTATGATCGCATGAAGTGAGCGTGATTGAGATTGATACGGCAGCAAGGCTCCAATTTTTGTAGTTCCCTCTTCCTTGAAGTGACATACTTCTTAAGACTTTCATCTTGGGCAGAAGACCCTCCTCTCTTATGGGAATGAGGTCTTACATTATTTCTGTCTAATGCGAAATAGAGAGCTCCCAAAAAAAAAATTTCTTTATTTAATGTTGATCAAAGGCAACAAATTCAAATAGATTCAAAATCTGATAAATGCCTATAGGGGATTTGGATATCTTCATGAGTTTTCTATGTAAACTTATGGTTCTCGATCAGCATATTTTTGATCCGAATTTGTCATAAGCGAAAGTTTCTGCTACCGTCAAACTTCTCCACCGAATATCTGGTCAACACCGTGTTCTTCGCTGTCTTAGCTGCCCGCAGTACCACTAAGCAATCTGATTAATTCACGGATCAAAACTGAAAAGATAGAGAGAGGACCGATGTCGTCACCTACCGTTGACCCAAACTTAAAACCGAAACGTCCACTCTGTCACATACTTAGAACCTCTCTCTGATACCACTTGTTGTAAAATCCGGTACAAACGCAAGCATAGCTATAAAATTTTTCAAGTAACAAAGACACAAAAACACAGCCACAGAATTTATATATAAACAATATATAAATGCAAATAGACGAATAAAATAGAAGAAGAAAAGACTGTCCGGCGAATACGTCGTGTATGCTCCGGACACGCACGATCCGCGGCGAGAATCTGAGATCTAGACTGCAATCCGCCTCGCGGACGTACAATGTTCACTGAAACCTTCAACGTCGAAGTCTGACGTTCAACCGCACCACCACCGGAGAACAACGCCGCCACCGTAGAATAACGCCACCACCGGAGAGAAACCACCGTCGAGGCTAACAACACCCACGCACGTCATCGACATCACGCCTCTCCGCTCCAAAGAACGGCAACTGCAACACCGGCGGCAAACTCCACCAAGCCCGATGGCAATAGCCTCTCACAACGCCGGCGGCTACCTCATCCAAGACCGGCGACAACACCGAAGGTTGGCGGTCTCTCCGAATGCACGAGTGAGATAGAAAGAAGAGACAAAAGCGACGAGATTCTTTCTCTCAGGGGCGGCTCCAATTTCTCCTCATTGAAAGCTACAGGCCGGCACCTCGTTCAGACGGGTGAAGATTACTCCCCAAGGCATGCGGCTACCTCTTAATCTCACGGTGGTGGGGACGATGAATTAGGTAATAAAAAAAGGAAACAATTTAAACCCTCTCTCAATCTTGGCAAATCACCCATAGGCAAACCCAAAAAAGATTTCTCTTTTTTCCTGATTTAGGCGGCCAAAGATTTGAGAAATAAAATTCCAAAATCGGATGCGGGCCGAACCGGATCAGAATCAAACCAATAGAATGCCCATAAGAGGAACGGCCAAAGAAAAGAGACGCATCAAGCGGTAGAGATGAAGAGATATTAGACGAAAGCCGGAGAGGATGGCTAGAGGAGAGAGACCAAGCTTGGGAAAGAGAGAAGAAAAGTGAGCCCTACTCTATAAAACCAAGAAGAACTATTATATTATTCATCCATTTATGTCTATTACAACCATAAGGTCTTATTTATATGCTTACACAATATACAATACTCAAGACAAGCTGATTACAAAAATACACTAATGTTAAACCGTAACCCATCACTTGATACAAAACTCCCGCCCAAGCTCGAAACCGGCGGAAGTTAAAGATGTTGAAATGCACAAGACGCTCAATCATATAAAGACTCTCGGTCGATAAAAGTTAAGACTCTCGGTCGATGTTGAATAAATGATTTTTTTTTCAATCTACAAGTTTTTTTTGCATAAAATTATTGTTGTCTTGCTTATTTTGACCCATTTTATAAAAATATTGCTGTACTGAAATGAATAAATGATTATTAGAGAATCAATTCAATAAAAAAAGAGCCAAGGGAGAGGATTTTAAAACAAGTCCAATAATTATTTCAATAACATTTGAAAGCATCCTTCATAATTATAATCATCATCCAAATGGCGTTATTATTTCATGGAAGATTCTCTTGAAATCAGAATGAAAATTTGATAACCTGGTCGTGCTTGTAAACCTCGCCAGGATTAACAATCTGTGAAGGAAACTGAGGGTGATTCACAGAATCAGGAAAGCCCTGTGGCTCCAAGCACAGCCCATCGTGGTTCTGATACACCGCCCCTCCCTTCCCCTGTTTTACCCTTCCAAGAAAATTTCCCGTGTCAAACTGCACCCCCGGCTGATTCGCCCACACCTCCATCCCCCGGCCGGAAGCGCCGTCCTTCACCGCCGCCACCTTCCTCATCCCCTCTCCATCCACGGCATAGTTTATGTCGTAGCCGCCGCGCTTCACCTCGCCGATTCTGCTTCCGACGGCCCTCGGCTCGAGGAAGTCGAAGGGGGTGCCGGCCACCGGCAAGATGGCTCCGGTTGGAATCAACTCGTCGTCCGTCGGAGTTACGTGGGAGGCAAAGATCTGGACTGTGTGGGAAAGAGTGGAGCCCGAGGTGTGGCCGCCGAGATTCCAGTAATTGTGAGGGACGAGATTCACGGGCGTGGCTTTCGTCCGAGCGGTGGCTCTCATGGTGATGCTCAGCTCATAGGGGCCGGAAAGTTTGTAGGTGATAAAGACGTCGAGATCTCCCGGAAAGCCTGATTAATAATGGTTGAATATGCATCAGAATTGCAGATAACAGTTAGTACGTCTCTACTGTAAAAATTCAAATTTTGGAGACCGTTGGAATGCGCGCATACCTTGCTCCCCATCAAAACTGTAGTAATAGAGCGTGATATAAGGAAATTCTCCATCCACCTTCTCTGTAACGGTCCAGAAAACGCGGCTGAAGCCTCTGTGCCCGCCTAATTTTTCATCAAAACCATTAATCATTCAATACAGCTAGAGAAGCTCGGACAATGCGTATGCTTATAAAAAAATACTAATAAATCTACCGTGAATTGAATTCCTTCCGTTATTAGGATATAATCTATATGGAGTTCCATTAAGAACAAATCTAGCCCCTGAAATTCTGTTCCCAACCCTCCCTGCCAATGCGCCGAAGGTAGTTGAGCTGTTCTGATGATCAAATTACATAAACACGAATGAAAATCATGAGGGGAATTGAAATCAGAACAGTATTTCTTACAATATATGGACCAATTCCTTGGAATCCAAGAGCAATGTCAGCTAAATTCCCTGGAAACACGCGAAGCAGGAAATCAATGTCGGCTAAACGAACGCTAGTCACTATATAATTTGACCTCGAAAATAAAATTAGACCTTTGGAATCTGGGAGGATGACTGAGAGGATGGTGGCTCCCCAGTTGGTGAGCGTCAAAGAGAAATCCCCTTTTGTGAGTTCGTAGATCGCCGCAGTCTTCCTCGGGGCTGCGCGGGACGAATCCATCAATCCGGCGGACACAGCGAGGACGAAGAGAAGCGCCCTAATTATGCCGGCCATGGTTGGTCTTGGTGAATGTTGCAGGGAATTGAAGAGGAGGATGAATTGTAGATGTGAAGGAGATGATAATGAGGTGGTGGCCTAGCTATTTATTTATATGAAAAGTTATTCCGGCAACAAATGGCATGGAGCCGGGGGCCGGCCCTCTGGCATGGAGCGTCTCATTGTCTGGCATAATATTGAGCTTTAAAACTGATTGCCAAATCCAGATAGAAGACCATCTTCGTTTGGTACACCAGTCTCGTCACTGTATATGGTGGCGCCCCATGGGATTTGTGAACACATTCAAGAAAAAATTGCTCTTTTAAAACACTATCCGTTAAATTGACTCTTCCTCTGTCTTTATTGGAATTGGCAAATGCCTTTTTTTTGACGCGGAATGTCCAAAAATTGTGAAAAACTACGTGGCGCACAGCGCAGGGCGCGGCCGTGCTTGCGTAGGCTGTGCATGCGAATGTAGTGCATACGCGCAGGCAGCGCAAGTGAAGACCCGCATACGGGCGCACGCGCAGGTCCGCGTGCACTTGCCACCGCGCACGGCGGTGCGTGCAGTCCCGCCTTCGCGCCCGACACGCTTGCGGCCCCACCCGCACTTGTAGCCTCGTCTGTGCAGGTTTTCCCTGCGCTCATGCACGTAGGTGAAACCTGTGCAGGCGCACCATTTTTCCACTCAATAGCTCCGCCCCTTCACCACATACTTTGGCACATGTGCCGCCGCCGTCCGCCTTCCCCGACACCTCTTCTTTCATCGCCACCATGATAGCCACAGAAAGAGCCTCTCGTAAAAATCATCGCTCTTCTCATGCTCCCGCTCTGAACACCGAGGATTTTTTGGGGCGTATGATGAGGCCAGGTTAAAATGTATAGAGAATTTGAGGTGCGAACAACGCATCACCCATAATTTCCACGAACTTTGTGGGGTTCATAGGGCTAACTACCGCGCACGATATCGGCACGCCCAATCCCCCTTGTGGCCCGCACACAGAATCCCACCATGCATGTAAACCACCCGCGGTCGGCCCGCCTCCGCCCCCGACTTCTCAGCATTAAACAATGTATCGGAGTAAGAGAAAATACGCTTCGTGATGTCACGTCGTGCATGGGACAACTGCAGACGCTCAGGCAAGAACCTAAACCTAACACTTTGTATGAAATTCTCAAGTTTGTTATGAAGAAAATATATTTTTAGTTAAGTTTTGATGGTCGTATCCCTCGGCTCAGTGGATCAACTAGTCCACGGGTAAACATATGAATATACGCTGCAGAAGATACTTTATTTATTTTGATTATTACCCTACATGAGCGTGAACATCCAATAGGACAACCCATGATATGCATACTGTTAGATTTAATATAAGTATAGAAAGAGTTTTTACGTTCGTTAAAATAAAGTGACTTCTGATCAAAAGATGTCATGAAGATGAGGTAATGGTATATATTTTTTTTTATGCTTGAAAATATCTAGCATGCAATCCTAGCATAAATTCTTCTCAGAGAGCAAGTTAATCCAATAAACTATCTAGACAACGACACAGCAGCTAGAAAATAAACCAACATCCTACAATAATCTCTAGTGGGCAACAACAACCTGACACGAACCCACCAAACATCATGCATGCCTGAACTAAAACAAGAAAAACAAAACTACTTCACAACGGTGAGGGAAGAACCACTGCAACAACTGCAGAACACCAACAACTACCAACACTAACTGTTCGAACGACTACTGCTGTCACAACCCGCATTTTCTCCGAATTAAGAATTATCAGAGTAAGAGAAAACACGCGTCATGATGCCACGTCAAGCAGGGGATAACTGCTGACGCTCAGGCAAATCCAACTACAATCTTTATGCAAGAAAATCATGTGCTTAATGAATAGAAAATCAGTTATGTTTAGAGTCCGTATCCCTCGGCTCAGTGGATCATCTAGTCCACAAAAGAAAACTATATTTAAACGCTGCGGAAAATACTTTAATTAGGTTTTACACCCTAAAGAGCGCATAAGGGTCCCAAGAGAACCACACATGCTATGCAAGACACTACACTTAGTTTATATAATATATATAAGAAAACGGTTTTCGTACGTGATTTGGAAAGTAGTGATTAAGTTTACAAAACATGCTGATCATGAGCTTCATTTATAATAGTAATTATAGTTTTAAAATAACTAGCAACCTAGCATAAAACCTTCTCAAAGCAAGTAGACTATCTCCAGAAAAATAAATGGTAGCAGCAATAGTATATATCTAGTACAAGGTAAAAACTACTAGTGGGCGCCAACAACCTGACACGAACCCACCAGCACACATACATGTCTGTAAGAAAGTACTGAAAACAACCTCACAAACAAGGTAAACAAACTCCAAAGTCCGGGAGTCCACCAACAACAACACCTCCAACTAGCCACCAGACCGGCTACAGCTCAGAACCTGGGGTATTCCAAAAAACAGAATACCTCAGCAAGCAAAAATCAAGGTAAAACTGCATGAAAGAGTCAACCAAAAGGACAAAAATAACAGAAAACATGCAGTAGAAAGAGACACAACTGTCCAAAACAGGACAACAAGAAATGCACAACGTGCAAAGAAACAGCAACGACCCAGCCCAGGAACAACATCCTGCAGGGCCTACTAGGCTACCAAGAGCCAGAATGCTGCAACACCACCAAAGAAGAAACTTCTAACACCTTAAACTGCGGGAAGTGATAGTAGCAAAAACAACAACGAGGAACCGGATCGAAGACAAACGCAGTCCCCCAATCCACCATGTCCAAGTCAAAAGCTCGAGGGTCAACACGTGAAAACACAAGGGACCTTCCACCCGACATGCCCAGCCCGTACCTGGAGCAAGAAATCCATGGGTGGCCTTGGCTATATCACACAACTCCACCCCCATAAAGAGCTACAACCACCACTACTATCCACGACCCACGATTCGGCCTTTAGGAAAAATAAAGAAAACGGCCGACAAGAAAAAAACCCAGAAATACAACTGGAAAATCCACTCGGAAACGAAATACAAGGTAAAGGAAGAGTGTTGAAATAAACCAACACGACTAGGCGTTGAGTGAAACCCACTCAGTGCCTACCTAAACTTTGGCCTTGAGTGAGCTAGCCTCACTCGCCGCCAAAATTATACCACTACCCACAAGCCCACTAAAGAATACGGAGCTCGACGACAGTCGAACGACCAAGGCAGAAGATCCAGAACTCAAGTAATTGCCTGCCACTTGAGTATCTAAACTCCCGCACTCGAAATCACCTAAATTCGCCTGGCAAAAGGAATTATACAAAGCGCACGATCAGTGACGCACGATCAGTGGTCGTGCGCACTCATCGGCTGATGATCGTGCGAAACGAACCTGGGAACCTGACAGAAAACCTAGCAACTGCGCACGATCAGTGTCGCACGATCAGTGGTCGTGCGCACTGATGTCAGCGCTCGTGCGATTGCCCGAGACAGAACTTTGGAAACTGAAATTTATACGCGCACGAACAGAGGCACACGACCAGTGGTCGTGCGCCCTAAAGGTTAATGACCGTGCGCGGCAAACCTGTACCGTTTGGAATTTTCCGAACGACACCGGAACGCGCACACGACTCACGCCACTGCAGAAGCAGTAGACAACTATCAACGTCGCACGCTACTACCGTATAAACTATGCCTAACCATTCGAATAATACCATAACGAAGGAAATTGGCAACCACACCCCCCTCCTAACTCTCCCTCTCGGCTACGCCCGAACCAGAGCATCAATCAAAATTAAAGGAAAACAATGGCTTCGCGCCGACAATTTGGATTCCAAACATCACAACCTAGGGGGGGTTTCAGTAGGAAGAACTAAGCCCTATAGTTAGCAAGAAAACGAGAACAACAAGGCCTCTAACCTGGGCTAACCGGGAGTTCAATTTCAGCAAATTAAAATCAAAGAAAACACTTGGCAAGGGCAAGAATACCACTTGCCTCAAATCTCAGCGAAGCTTTGGACTGCTTTCCTCCTCTTCGCACGGATCAAGACGGCCGCAACACCTAGAACAAAGACTCGGCCATTAATGGCGGAAAACTTCCAAAACTGAAAATTCCAATCCTTCCAAAACTCCACGAAAATCGAATTTCTTACCGCAGGAATGAAGGTCTCGACGAGAGCAATCCGAATCCACTCTCGGAATCGAATTCCGTCCACAAACGCTCCGGGAATCGGCGTCCGAAGGCAAGGTAGGCGGTTTCTTCGTTTCTCTCGTACAAGGCCGGCGGTTACTATTCGGAGAAGAAGATGATGAACGGCCTATTCTATTCATCCTATTATATATATATATATATAATTATATAATTATATAATTAATTACAAAATTACATAAAACACCAAATCGACGCGAAAACCGATTCACCTCGGAATTCGACGAAATTCGCACCGTAGCTAAATACCCACGCTACGAACACAACGGCGAAGTCGAAATTAACTTTCGACGAACAGAACTCGAGTTATGCCCAAACAAAGCCAAACACAAACATCCCCCCGAGAGGCCACACCGGGTCACCAAAACGACTCGGTTTGCTAGGGAGATCTTGCCAACAGGCTACCAAACAGGGCACTCAGTTCTAAGGAGCTAAACCGTACTCCACACATGGCACAAGCCACGGAAATGCGTCATCGTAACGCCAAACGAGAATAAAAATAATCGCTGAAAAGACGGGGCGTTACAGTCACTCCCCCTAAAAGAAAGTTTCGTCCCGAAACTTTACGCACAACCCTCCTACAAAAGAAGGAAAAAGTAACAAACAGAAGTTACAAAGGGAAACATACCGATCAAATCAGAGAAACAGGTGAGGGTACGCCCTCCTCATGGCCGACTCTAGCTCCCAAGTCGCGCTCTCCAAATCCTGATTTTTCCATAGAATTTTCACCATCTGTATGGACTTCTTTCGCAGCACACGCTCCTGAGAATCCAAAATACGAACTGGCACTTCAACGAAAGAGAGGTTGGGCTCTAACTGGGGCACAACATCCAAGAGTTGCCCAATGCTGCGCACACACTTCCGCAATTGGCTAACATGAAAAACATTATGAACACCAGGGAAGTTTGCTGGCAAATCCAATCTATATGCAGACACGCCAATTCGCTCCAAGACCTCAAACGGGCCCACATACCTTGGGTCCAATTTCCGATTTTTACCAAATCTCTTCACACCAACCATTGGAGAAACCTTGAGGTATACAAGACCCCCTACTGAAAATTCCAAAGCAGACCTACGCCGATTGACGTTCTTTGCATACCTCTCCTGGGCTAAACGAAGTTTCTCCCGAATAAGCTTCACGGCGATTTCCATCTCTTCCAGAGCATCAGGACCCAACAGAGGCTTCTCACCAGCCTCGGCCCAAAACAACGGAGTCCTACAGCGCCTCCCATACAAAGCTTCGAACGGAGCCATCTGCAAGCTTTCCTGATAACTGTTATTGTAAGCAAATTCCATGAGTCGCAGACGCTCATCCCACGCTCCACCGTGGTCTAAAATATAGCACCGGATCATATCCTCAACAATCTGATTGACCCGCTCCGTCTGCCCATTGGTCTGAGGGTGGTACGCAGTAGAATACCTCAGATCCGTACCCAAACCCTCCTGCAGACTCTGCCAAAAACGAGAAGTAAACCGGGAGTCTCGATCAGAAATGATGCTAACTGGCACACCGTGGAGTCGGATGACTTCATTCAAGTACAACTCCGCTATCTTCTTCATCGGGTAATCAATCTTATAAGGCACGAAGTGAGCACACTTCGTCAATCTATCCACTATAACCCAAACAGAATCAAATCCTCTCGGGGATTTTGGCAAACCCGTAATGAAGTCCATAGATATACTCTCCCACTTCCAAGTCGGGATATCTAGCGGAGTCAACTTACCACCAGGCCTTCCATGATCGGCCTTCACACGCTTGCAAGTGTGACACTCAGCAACATATCGGGCTATATCTCCTTTCATACCATACCACCAAGCAATTTGCTTTAAGTCACGGTACATCTTCGTAGATCCTGGATGGTAGGCAACGCTGGAACCATGAGCCTCACTGCAAATCATACTCTTAATGTCCCCAACAGCGGGAACGCAAAACCTGCCGCGGTACTTCAAAGTACCCGCATCATCAATAGAAAAATCTGGCAACTCTCCCTTCTCTGTCCTGGTAAAAAGGTGCAACAGATCCGGATCGTCCTTCTGATGCAATCTAGTCAAAGAAATCCAGGACGGCTCTTCCACTGATAAGCTACTCTGTAAACTATAGCATCCCACTGAAATATCCATAAGGAGGAACTCCTCGACTAATCGATCGGCGGAGAGGTTAAAGATCTTTCCCGTCTTTCGGCTCAGGGCGTCGGCCACCACATTGGCCTTGCCCGGATGATACTGGATTTCCACATCATAATCCGCCACATACTCAAGCCACCGCCGCTGACGCAGATTCAACTCCTTCTGCGTGAACACGTACTTCAGGCTCTTATGGTCAGTAAAAATCTTGCACTGAGCCCCATAAAGTAAGTGCCTCCACAACTTCAACGCATAGATAACCGCTGCAAACTCAAGGTCATGCGTAGGATAATTCCGCTCATGAGTTTTCAGCTGCCTTGACCCATAAGCAATTACTTTTCCATCCTGCATTAATACGCATCCCAGACCTATATGCGAAGCATCCACATACACATCATAATCCACGCCCTCAGTAGGAAGGGTCAGAACGGGAGCAGTACACAATCTCCTCTTTAACTCCTGAAAAGCTTCTTCGCACTTCTCGCTCCAAACAAAAGCCACATTCTTCTGAGTCAGCTTGGTCAATGGTGCGGCTAGAGAAGAGAAACCCTCCACGAATCTCCTGTAATAGCCAGCCAACCCTAAGAAACTTCTGATCTCCTTAGGAGTATTCGGCCTACTCCAATCCGTCACTGCTGCAATCTTTTCTGGGTCAACCGAGATCCCATCCTTGTTCACCACGTGGCCTAGAAAAGAAACCTGAGGCAACCAAAATTCGCACTTGCTCAACTTGGCGAATAACTTGTGGTTCCTCAACTCTGATAGGACCAAATGCAAATGCTGCTCGTGCTCCTCAGCACTGCGAGAATAAACCAACACGTCATCAATGAAGACCACAACGAACTTATCTAGGAAATCCTTGAACACCCTGTTCATCATATCCATGAAGGCTGATGGTGCGTTGGTCAAACCAAACGACATCACCAAAAACTCAAAGTGCCCATGCCTCGACCTAAACGCAGTCCGTGGAATATCTGCCTCACGGATCCTGAGCTGATGATAGCCCGAACGAAGATCGATCTTGGAGAACACCGTGCTACCACGCAACTGGTCAAATAAATCATCGATCCTCGGCAGAGGGTACCTGTTCTTGATAGTGACCTTGTTCAACTCTCTATAGTCGATGCAAAGCCGCATCGACCCATCTTTCTTCTTTACGAACAAAACAGGAGCACCCCAAGGCGACGAACTCTGCCTGATAAAACCTTTAGCCAACAACTCATCTAACTGAATTCGCAACTCCTCTAACTCACGAGGGGCCATCCGGTACGGCGCCTTAGCAATAGGACGCGTACCCGGCTCCAAATCAATAACAAACTCCACATCCCGCTCAGGAGGGATACCAGGAAGATCATCAGGAAAAACATCGGCGAAACCACGAACAATAGGAATCTCCTCCAAGCGTGGCACGCTAACAACGGTTCCAACCGCCGAGACTAAACAAATACAACAATCAGAAAGAAACAATCTCTGAACACATACCGCAGAGAGAACAGGAGAATCCTGACACGGATCAACATACACGCTGCCGGGCTGACCGTCGCCCCTGATGAAGTCCAAGCGCTTTCCCTTGCACTGAATGACCGCATCATACCGAGAGAGCCAGTCCATGCCCAAAATGACATCGAAGTCCTCTAGATCGATCATCTTCAGATCCGCCTTCGCAAGAAAATCCCCCAACAAAACCGGGCAATCCAAAATACCCAAATCTGACAACACAGATTCACCAGAGGGAAACTTGACACGGAAGGAATCCCGAACACGATCTAGAGACAACCGATGACGCTCCACAAAGGCTCTAGCCACGAACGAGTGGGTAGCGCCGGAGTCAAACAGGACACGCGCCCAGTGGTTCTTCACCTTAAATTTCCCTATAGGAACGCACAAAGCTAAGGAACTAGCACAACAGTACCGCAATCAATCTAGCAACTAAACTACCAGGCTAGAAAGAAAAACAACCAACTAACTACTAACCTGAGATCACCTGGGTCGAAGTCTGAGCCTCCTCGGAAGAAATCACGTTCAGCTTCCCTTTTCCCTTGTCCACATGCTGAGGTGGAGGTAATGCCTGCAATGGAACTGCAGGAAGAGCTGACTGGGCCTGAGGACACCTCGACTTAACGTGACCCTTCTACCCACACTGATAGCAGACTCTAACCCTGGACCAACACTGGGCTGCATCATGCCCGGATCGCTTGCAAACTGAACAGGAGACATCTCTCCCAGGAGCACCCTGAATAGCATGAACCTGCTCCTTCTTCTGAGCTGCCGCCTTCTTGAAACACCTCTCAACAGGATGGCCTGACCGGCCACAAAAACTGCACACCACCCTGCTCCTCTTTCCCGGAACAGCATCGGGTACCAGGGGTTTCTTCTCCTCTACCAACTTCCTCTTATCCTTCCTCAGCTGCTGGCCTCTGCTCTTTGCCGTCTCAATGGCCTCAACCTTAAGAGCAGCCTCTACAACTCCAGCATAAGTCACTGACCCATAAGCACTGGCCAACTGCTGCACCTCACTCCTCAAACCACCGAGGAATCGCTTAACTCGATCAGCCTCCACGCTGACCAATCCAGGGGCAAAACGGCTCAACTTACTAAACTCTATCTCATACTCACCCACCGTGAGCTGCCTTTGCTTCAGATAGAGGAAGTCATTCATGAGGCGGTCACGCTCGACCGAGGGTAAGAACTTCCTCAACAGCATCTCCTTGAACACTTCCCAAGAGCATCCAGCCACTAAGCTCTCCTTCTCTCTCAGCCACCAACTCTTAGCCAATCCTTTAAGCTGATAGGCGGCTATCATCACCCTCTGATCATCTGCAATCCCTGAGTACGAGAACATCTCCTCCATGGAGATCAGCCAGTCGTCTATCACCATGAAATCTGCCTTCCCATCATAAGTGGGAGGGCTCAGCCTCTGAAACTGCGAGATGAAGGTCATCTCTGCTGGCACCACCACTGGAGGTCTCAAGGGTGCAGGAGGAGGAACAGCTAACCCCCCTGCAGGAACTTGCGCACCCTGAGCCTGCCCTGCCACAACTGCCACCAAAGTCTGAATCTAGGCTTGCACTTCCTCCAACTGCCTCCCCATAGCTACGCAACTCTGGCGCAGACCCTCGATCACCGCATCGTTCTGAGCTCCAGAAGATTCACCCTCAGACAGGGGAGTCGATCGGGTCGCAGGACGCCTAGCCATCCTATAAAAAAAATCAATACAACGCAAATCAGAACCAAATCCCACGACTAGAACCGACTACCAGTACAGACAATACATATGTAGATATAGACTTAAAGCTGCTAAACTTGCTCTGAGAGTTTATCTTCTTCACAATAATTAGATGATATGCCCTATCCTAGGATGGTTAACCACCACCTCACTAACTCTTGTGCCTAGATCGGATGCATGAACTTATGTTAGTTTGAAAACTTATGTGTGTACATATGTCATCCTGCAAATCTTTAGCTCGGCGCGTTGTGCTTATGCAATGATATGATATGCATGATTGTGCTATGCATTCTAAAAAGAAGGCCCTAATGCATGATATGAGCGGCGTACACATGAAAATGTTATGCATCCCATACTACATAACATTTCCATGCAACGAAAAAAGAAACGTGCTAGTCGCAGTCATGTGGTGAGGTTATGCATCCCATACTACATAACCCTCACATGTAGCCCCTATGGTGGATCCATATACGAACACATATTATGCATCCCATACTACATAATATGCCCCGTATACTTCATGTTATGCTATGAGTGTAGTGTTCGTGCTTTTGCCAAGACGTGCTGATGACATATCGCTGTGTGAATGACATGATGCTGAACTACTAACAGCATCTAAGGAAGGTTGCCCAACTAACTTGTCAAGCAACCTCCCTCTGATACCAACTGTCACAACCCGCATTTTCTCCGAATTAAGAATTATCAGAGTAAGAGAAAACACGCGTCATGATGCCACGTCAAGCAGGGGATAACTGCTGACGCTCAGACAAATCCAACTACAATCTTTATGCAAGAAAATCATGTGCTTAATGAATAGAAAATCAGTTATGTTTAGAGTCTGTATCCCTCGGCTCAGTGGATCATCTAGTCCACAAAAGAAAACTATATTTAAACGCTGCGGAAAATACTTTAATTAGGTTTTACACCCTAAAGAGCGCATAAGGGTCCCAAGAGAACCACTCATGCTATGCAAGACACTACACTTAGTTTATATAATATATATAAGAAAACGGTTTTCGTACGTGATTTGGAAAGTAGTGATTAAGTTTACAAAACATGCTGATCATGAGCTTCATTTATAATAGTAATTATAGTTTTAAAATAACTAGCAACCTAGCATAAAACCTTCTCAAAGCAAGTAGACTATCTCCAGAAAAATAAATGGTAGCAGCAATAGTATATATCTAGTACAAGGTAAAAACTACTAGTGGGCGCCAACAACCTGACACGAACCCACCAGCACACATACATGTCTGTAAGAAAGTACTGAAAACAACCTCACAAACAAGGTAAACAAACTCCAAAGTCCGGGAGTCCACCAACAACAACACCTCCAACTAGCCACCAGACCGGCTACAGCTCAGAACCTGGGGTATTCCAAAAGAAAACAGAATACCTCAGCAAGCAAAAATCAAGGTAAAACTGCATGAAAGAGTCAACCAAAAGGACAAAAATAACAGAAAACATGCAGTAGAAAGAGACACAACTGTCCAAAACAGGACAACAAGAAATGCACAACGTACAAAGAAACAGCAACGACCCAGCCCAGGAACAACATCCTGCAGGGCCTACTAGGCTACCAAGAGCCAGAATGCTGCAACACCACCAAAGAAGAAACTTCTAACACCCTAAACTGCGGGAAGTGATAGTAGCAAAAACAACAACGAGGAACCGGATCGAAGACAAACGCAGTCCCCCAATCCACCATGTCCAAGTCAAAAGCTCGAGGGTCAACACGTGAAAACACAAGGGACCTTCCACCCGACATGCCCAGCCCGTACCTGGAGCAAGAAATCCATGGGTGGCCTTGGCTATATCACACAACTCCACCCCCATAAAGAGCTACAACCACCACTACTATCCACGACCCACGATTCGGCCTTTAGGAAAAATAAAGAAAACGGCCGACAAGAAAAAAACCCAGAAATACAACTGGAAAATCCACTCGGAAACGAAATACAAGGTAAAGGAAGAGTGTTGAAATAAACCAACACGACTAGGCGTTGAGTGAAACCCACTCAGTGCCTACCTAAACTTTGGCCTTGAGTGAGCTAGCCTCACTCGCCGCCAAAATTATACCACTACCCACAAGCCCACTAAAGAATACGGAGCTCGACGACAGTCGAACGACCAAGGCAGAAGATCCAGAACTCAAGTAATTGCCTGCCACTTGAGTATCTAAACTCCCGCACTCGAAATCACCTAAATTCGCCTGGCAAAAGGAATTATACAAAGCGCACGATCAGTGACGCACGATCAGTGGTCGTGCGCACTCATCGGCTGATGATCGTGCGAAACGAACCTGGGAACCTGACAGAAAACCTAGCAACTGCGCACGATCAGTGTCGCACGATCAGTGGTCGTGCGCACTGATGTCAGCGCTCGTGCGATTGCCCGAGACAGAACTTTGGAAACTGAAATTTATACGCGCACGAACAGAGGCACACGACCAGTGGTCGTGCGCCCTAAAGGTTAATGACCGTGCGCGGGAAACCTGTACCGTTTGGAATTTTCCGAACGACACCGGAACGCGCACACGACTCACGCCACTGCAGAAGCAGTAGACAACTATCAACGTCGCACGCTACTACCGTATAAACTATGTCTAACCATTCGAATAATACCATAACGAAGGAAATTGGCAACCACACCCCCCTCCTAACTCTCCCTCTTGGCTACGCCCGAACCAGAGCATCAATCAAAATTAAAGGAAAACAATGGCTTCGCGCCGACAATTTGGATTCCAAACATCACAACCTAGGGGGGGTTTCAGTAGGAAGAACTAAGCCCTATAGTTAGCAAGAAAACGAGAACAACAAGGCCTCTAACCTGGGCTAACCGGGAGTTCAATTTCAGCAAATTAAAATCAAAGAAAACACTTGGCAAGGGCAAGAATACCACTTGCCTCAAATCTCAGCGAAGCTTTGGACTGCTTTCCTCCTCTTCGCACGGATCAAGACGGCCGCAACACCTAGAACAAAGACTCGGCCATTAATGGCGAAAAACTTCCAAAACTGAAAATTCCAATCCTTCCAAAACTCCACGAAAATCGAATTTCTTACCGCAGGAATGAAGGTCTCGACGAGAGCAATCCGAATCCACTCTCGGAATCGAATTCCGTCCACAAACGCTCCGGGAATCGGCGTCCGAAGGCAAGGTAGGCGGTTTCTTCGTTTCTCTCGTACAAGGCCGGCGGTTACTATTCGGAGAAGAAGATGATGAACGGCCTATTCTATTCATCCTATTATATATATATATATAATTATATAATTATATAATTAATTACAAAATTACATAAAACACCAAATCGACGCGAAAACCGATTCACCTCGGAATTCGACGAAATTCGCACCGTAGCTAAATACCCACGCTACGAACACAACGGCGAAGTCGAAATTAACTTTCGACGAACAGAACTCGAGTTATGCCCAAACAAAGCCAAACACAAACATCCCCCCGAGAGGCCACACCGGGTCACCAAAACGACTCGGTTTGCTAGGGAGATCTTGCCAACAGGCTACCAAACAGGGCACTCAGTTCTAAGGAGCTAAACCGTACTCCACACATGGCACAAGCCACGGAAACGCGTCATCGTAACGCCAAATGAGAATAAAAATAATCGCTGAAAAGACGGGGCGTTACAACTGCTCCGAACCTAAGGCATTCAAAAGAAAAAAATGTCTCAGCAAAAATGTATAAGTGACAATAAAAGGTCAATAGTAAAATAATCAAGGGGAGACAAAGGGTTACCAACTCAAGACAGAAATAGTTGTCAAGCCACAGCAAACAAGTCATCAAATGATAAGAAAGAGTAATTTACATAATTAAATCTACCGTGGGGGCGAGAGCGGCCTGCGGTCAGGCTATCACCTCACGCTGTCAGCTCGCGGGGGCGAGAGCGGCCTGCGGCCAGGCTCTTGCCCCGCGCGGTTAGTTCACGGGGCGAGACCGGCCTGCGGCCAGGGTCTCACCCGCGCGGTGAGCTTGCGGGGCGAGACCGGCCGACGGCCAGGGTCTCGCCCGCGAGGTGAGCTCGCGGGCTGAGACCGACCGACGGCCAGGGTCTCGCCTTACGCGGTTAGGTCGCGGGGCGAGACCGGCCGGCGACTAGGGTCTCACCCGCGCGATAAGCTCGCGGGGCGAGACCGGCCGGCGGCCAGGGTCTCGCCCGCGCAGTAAGCTCGCGGGGCGAGACCGGCCGGCGGCCAGGGTCTCGCCCGTGCAGTGAGCTCGCGGGGCGAGACTGGCCGGCGGCCACGGTCTCGCCCGCGCGATGAGCTCGCGGCGCGAGACCGGCCGGCGGCCATGGTCTCGCCCGTGCGGTGAGCTCGCGGGGCGAGACCGGCCGGCGACCACGGTCTCGCCCGCGCGGTGAGCTCGCGGGGCGAGACCGGCCGGCGGCCAGGGTCTCGCCCGCGTGGTTAGCCCACTCGTCTCGGGTGCCCGGGGAGGTGGGGGTATGGCTTGGCCTCCTCCCGCCCTTGGACCTCTTTGCGCCGTGCTTTTACCGTTTTGCCCTTGGGCGGGGGGGGGGATTACTTCTTTACCCCCTGGTGTGGAGGTTTGCTATTGGCATGAGGCTTATTTGTCATAGGAGCATTTTGGTCATTTTTTGCCCCAGAACTTGGAAAATATATAAATAGACCCTTGAGGGTGCCTTGGAGAGCATTGCTCCTTAGCCACTTAAATCCCTTTAGCTTTCTTCCTCCAAGGCACCTAGCTCAAGCATTGGCTAAGGAGGGGGAGACCTCAAAGGTCTTCCGGGTGTGAGGTGGGACCTCCACGCTAGAGCCAAGGGTTTGTTCCTAGCTCCCATGTCTTAGGTCCGTGACGTTCCTCCGAGTGTAGTAGGTGTAAGGTCACCCCTCTTTTGGGACCCCGAACTCCACGAGAGGTCAATTTTGTCTTCAACAGGACCCTCTGTTATATTGCATGTGACGGGTGGAGGCGTTACATCTGGCCTATTGTTCAAGTGGGCGGCCGAATTAGGCGAATTTGACATCCACTTCCTGTCACGCCTCATCATTTAATCACAAGTCTTAGTAGACTTCATCGTTGAGAATACCTTGCCAACAGAACTGGAAATTGTACAAGTAGAGCCAGGACAAGGATGGACTATGTATATTGATGGAGCATCCGGAATAGAAGTTGTCCGAGCCAGACTGCTCCTCATAAGCCCAGAGCTCGTCACTTTAGAATACGGGCTCCGGTTGAAGTTTTCTGCCACCAACAACATAGCAGAATTCGAAGCCTTAATCGCAGGACTCAGGCTCGTCATCGACTGCCGCACCACAAATTTAACAATCTACACTGACTCCCAACTCGTCATCTTCCAGGTGGAAGGGGATTACGAGACAAAAAAAAGTGAGCAACTTGTCCATTACCTCCAACTGGTAAAATCCATCCTGCTTCAGATACCGCAAGTCCAATTTCTCCACATCCCTAGGGAGCAGAATAGCCGAGCAGATGCCCTGTCAAAGCTAGCCATATGTCCCTCTCGTTATCAGTCAAGAAGGCGTCGGGTTGAAGAAATTTCCTTTCCTAGTATCCAGGGACCCTGGGAGATAACGGAGATTGAAGAATTGAAGGGGTCATGGATCACCCCATTGGTAAACTACTTGAATAACAAGCAGCTCCCAGAGGATCAGAAGGAGGCCCGTCGCTTAAGAATGAGGGCGACCACATTCACACTGATCAACAAAGAACTTTACAAGGGGTCCTTCGTAGGACCCTACCTGAAATGTTTAGCGGAGGCTGACGCCGAGTATACCCTCCGCGAAGTCCATGGAGGGGTCTGCGGAGAACATTTGGGCGGGAAGACCTTGACCCGTAAAATCCTACGCCAAGGCTTCTACTGGCCAACCATGAAAAAGGAAGCGAAAGACTTTGTACAGAAATGCAAAAGTTGCCAGATGCATGCCAACATTCCACGACAACCTCCCGTTGCTCTTACCACGCTACAAGGAGCTTGGTCATTTGCACAGTGGGGGATTGAACTTCTCGGCCCTTTGCCCCAAGCCTCAAGACAGAGGGAATTCATCATCATGGATATCGACTACTTCACCAAGTGGGTAGAAGCAGAGCCTCTCGTGCTTTGGCATACTAGCAATTATCATCACCGACAATGACATTCAATTTACGGGAAATTCTTTCACCAAGTTGTGCGAAGACCTAAAGATCGAACTACGGCATACATCTGTATCGCACCCCCAATCTAATGGACAGGTTGAGGTGACCAACCGAACCATTCTGAAAGGACTAAAGGCGCGACTTGAAGACGCTGGGGGGCAGTGGGTCGATGCGCTCCCCAATGCATTGTAGGCATACCGGACAACAGAAAGAACCCCTACAGGAGAAACGTCATACAATCTTTGCTACGGTACTGAAGTTATCATCCCGGTCGACATCGGCGTTCCAAGCCCCCGGGTTTCCCACTTCAATCTTTAGATGAATGATGACGCTCTCCAAGACAATCTGGATTTGATCTCTGAGGTCCGCGAAGAAGCCGCTCTTCGCCTTGCAGCCTATCAACAACGCACAGCCCGCTATTACAATCGCAAGATGAAGCCTCGACTGATCAGCGTAGGGGACTTGGTCCTCCGCACTCTGGAAGCAGCAGGGAAGGGAACACATGTCGATAAGTTATCTCCGACCTCGGAAGTACCCTTTGTCGTCACGACTATGGTGAAACCAGGGGCATATAAGTTGCGAAACGCCGAAGGAAAGACTCTCCCCCGCACCTAGAATGCACAAAACCTGCGCCGATTTTACCAGTGATTTCCTGTTTTATGTTTTTATTATGTAACGCATTCTTTAGCTACAAATATTGCCTATTCAAACATGAACGGCAACACACTAAAATTTCCCGTGGGGGTCTGTTGTTGAAGCCGAGAAAATCCCGACCTCAGAATTGGACTAGGCGGCCTAAGGCTACCGGTCTCGCAGTGAAATCGGATGGCCCGGGACGGGCAAAGGAAACAAGACCCTAGACGCTGCGGCAGGAAGGTCCCACCACATACCCGGTTGCTTAGATGAAGCAACCCCTTCTCAACCAGAATGGCCGAGCTAGATACGAAGGAGTCGCGCGAGCTGGAATTCGCGAGTAACTATCCGAGAGTTTCCCGTCCCCTCCTTTGTACCCCTGGGGTCCTATTTATAGGGAATTCCAAAGAGAGGGGGGTCTTACTTATACCCCCACCCCGGCGATCGGGCGACTTTCTGGGGAGCTCGCACGGGACGAGCGAGTATCTCGCCTTAGTCGCCACTTGGCGAGTATGAATGGGGAGCTCGTCATGCTCGCCCATACCTCTTGCTAGCCCGCGGCTTGATCTTGACCTCACCCTTGGATCGTTGACTTTGACTTTCGGTGACCTAGCTGTGGTGGGGCCTCCCCTCGTCGAATACGGGTTGTACACAATCCCCGCTCTTTTTTGGCGACGAAGGAGCCCTGAAAGAAACATCCAACGCACAAGAGCGTCACTCGCATCCCAGTCATCAAAGAGAGGGGAAGTGGTAGGAGGAGGGTCATCAACGAGATGGTGGCGTTTGCGTTGCGAGCGAAGGAGAAAGGTGAAAGAGACGCTCCAATCCGGGTAGTTGGAGCCGACAAGCTTGGAAACGGTGCCAAGGTTCCCGGAAGGAGTAGGAGGAGGAGCCGGATTGGCTACAGGGGTGGCGGCAGGAGTGGTGGCAGTAGAAGCATCAGAAAGAGCCATAAGAGCAAACAACAGGAAGCCGCGCGGTTAGAAAACAGGCCGCGCGGATAGGCAGAAGAGGAACTGCAGCGGTCAGGATGTCAGACACCAGCGGCCAGAGAGACCACGACCAAGCCGCAGTAACAAACAAAGGGGAAGAAGTCGAGCGGCAAGCAGACAGTCCGCTCGAACAGAAGCACAAGAGAGGGCAAGGCACACGGCAATAGGTCGCGGCGAACAAGGCAACAGGTCGCGGCGAACTAGGCAACAGGTCGCGACGACCAGGGCAAGAGCAAATAGGAGGAGGCAAGGCACACGGCGATAGGTCGCGGCGAACAAGGCGACAGATCGCAGTGAACAAGGCAACAGGTCGCGCACACAGAGGGCAACGACAAGGAGACCGTGCGGACAGGGCGCAAGCCGGAGAAGCAAGCCGCGCGGACAGAGAGAAGTACAGAATCAGGAGGAAAGGATCGATTCCTCTGATACCATGTGAGAAGCGAACTAAAATAATCCGGAAATGGTATAACTGAAATTTTATTATCAGAAAAAGGTGTCTATTACAAAGGTATGGCCTCCCTTATATAGAATGGAGGAGAGAAGAGAGAATACAAATAAGAGATGTGGGACTAAAACTATACAAAAGAGTCTGGGCGGCTAGAACAACAGACCGGAACAAGCCGCGCGGTTAGACAGAAGGGCTAACCGCTCGGCCACTGCCAGAGAGAGAGACAAGCCGCCAAGTGAGACCGTTAGACCGCCCGGTCTCCTAGTCGCCAGTAACAGACCGCTAGACCGCTTGGACCTCAGACCTCAACGCAGCAACCAACCCGCTGGAGGCAAACCGCCAGACCGCCCGGTCAATAACCCGCCAAGCCAGACCGACAGACCGCCCGGTCTCAACTTCAACACTCCCCCTCAAGCTGGAGCATATATGTCGATCATGCCCAGCTTGTCACATATATGAAGAAATGAGGCGGATACTGGCTTGGTGAAGATGTCAGCCAGCTCTTTTTCAGACGTGACGAAGGGAGTGCAAATTTGTTCCTTCAGAATCTCTTCACGAATGAAATGACAGTCGACCTCAATGTGTTTGGTTCTCTCATGGAAGACTGGATTTTTGGAGATATATATAGCAGCCTTGTTGTCACAGAACATAGGTAGAGGATGGTTGTAGACCTCTCCTAAATCCAACATGAGAGCCCGTAGCCACTTTAGCTCGCAAGTGGTCGATGCCATACTCCGATACTCAGCTTCAGCACTGGACCTGGAGACAACAGATTGCTTCTTGCTCTTCCAACTTACCAGATTGCCCCCAACAAAGGTACAGAAACCGGAGGTAGACTTGCGGTCCCCTTTGTCATCCGCGTAACTCGCATCTGAGTAAGCTTCAACCCTCAGATGATCATTCTTCTAAAAGAGCAATCCTTTCCCAGGGGCTGCTTTGACGTACTCCAAGATCCGCAAGACGGACTGTAGATGGCACTCCCTGGGAGCTTGCATGAATTGACTCACCTTGCCCACAGCATAGGAGATGTCGGGCCTAGTCACGGTGAGGTATATGAGCTTACCAACTAGACGCCTGTACCGCGAAGCATCTGAAAGAAGAGGCGAATCATCTGTCCAGGTTTTGTCTTCTCCAACAACCATGGGACATCGGGCAGGTTTGGCCCCAGTCAATCCTGCTTCTTTTAAAATATCAAGAGCATACTTACGCTGAGAGAGGACTAAAGAGTTGGGCTTCCGAGAGATTTCGATCCCCAAAAAGTACTTCGGAGAACCCATATCTTTTGTGACTAGATGTTGGCGAAGATGCCGCTTTGTCAAGGCTACCCCTTCCTGGTCATCACCAGTGAGAAGAATATCATCCACATATACTGCAAGAACCACCAGTCCCGAAGAGGTTTTGCGAATAAATAGAGAGTGATCAGCAGCGCTGCGAGCAAAACCAACGGCCGCCACGATGCCGCTGAATTTGTCAAACCAAGCTCGAGGGCTCTGCTTGAGGCCATAGATTGCCTTCTGTAGCCGGCAGACCGTGTCTCCCCCTGAGCAACATACCCTGGAGGTTGCTCCATGTAGACGGCCTCCTGAAGATCACCATAAAGGAAGGCATTTTTGATATCCAGCTGGGAAAGGGGCCAGTCTTTGTTGACCGCCACAGAGAGAAGGACCCGTATAGTGCTGAGATGAGCCACGGGAGAGAAGGTGTCAAAGTAATCAACCCCATAGGTTTGAGTAAAGCCCTTAGCCACCAGACGAGCTTTGTAACGGTTTACAGTGCCATCTGGGCCAAACTTGGCTACAAAGACCCATCGACAGCCAACAACATCTGTATCAAGAGGAGGAGGGACAAGAGTCCAGGTACCCCGCTCTGTGAGGGTCGCCATTTCCTCATCCATGGCCAGCTTCCAGTGAGGAATGGCAAGGGCCTCCTGGTAGGAACGATGTGTGGTAGTAGCAGAGATAGCCAGCGCAAAGGCCCTGCGAGAAGGGGTAAGACGATCATATGAAACAACAGCAGCAAGGGGGTGTAGGGTACACGTCCACACCCCTTTGCGAAGAGCTACAGGAAGATCCAGGTCGGCGGGCTCCTCGGCATCCAGAGCATCCGTGGCAGAGAGAGCTGGCCCGGGAGGAGAGAGCGACGGCAGCGGAGATGAGGGAGATGGAGGCGGAGAGAGAGGAGTGGGCGGAGACGGAGGAGGAGCGGATATCGCAGTAGGAGACGAGGGAACGAACGGAATAACAGGAGAATCCGAGGTGGGAGGAAGAGAAGAGGAGTCATCCGAGAAGTAGGAAGCATTCTCGAAGAAGGTAACGTCAGCGGAGACAAACTGTTTACGAAGAACAGGATCAAAGCAGCAGTAGCCTTTCTGAGTGACCGAGTACCCCAAAAAAACACATTTGGTGGAGCGAGGGGAGATCTTATCACGGGTGGCAGATGGGACATGCACAAAAGCAGTGCACCCAAAGATTCGGAAAGGGAGAGCAAAAGGCTCCTTGCCAGGATAAAGGATGGAAAAAGGGGTTTTTCCCTGAAGAACGGAGGAGGGAATGCGATTGATGAGATAGCAAGCAAGAAGAACAGCATAGCCCCAATATGAGCGAGGGACATGCATTTGAGTCATTAATGTGCGAGCAACATCGAGGAGGTGACAGTTTTTGCGTTCCGCCACCCCATTTTGTTGGGATGTATAGACACAACTTGTCTGATGAATAATGCCATGTTGAACACAGAAAGAGGTAAAAGCATGACTTAAGTATTTTTTTGCATTATCAGAGCGAAAAATTTTAACACTAACACCAAACTGATTTTTGATTAAATGATAAAAGGAGGTCCATACATTAAAAAGTTCAGAGCGATCTCGTAAGAGATACACCCAAGTACATCTAGAAAAATCATCAATAAAAGTTACAAAATAAGAACTACCCCGACCAATAGTAAGGGTAGGAGCAGGTCCCCAGATATTGGAGTGGACTAGATCAAACGGACGGGTAGAGCCCCGACCTTGCTTCGGCGGGAAGGAGGAACGATGATGCTTGCCAAGTTGACATGCTTCGCAGTGGAGAGGAGTAGTGGAGGGAGGGAGGTGGGGCAGAAGCTGATGCAGAAGCCGTGGTGGAGGATGACCGAGACGGAGATGCCACTGGAGAAGATCCGTACAAGAAGAAGAGAAGGCGGACAAAGCGGAAACGTTGTCGAGGAAGTAGAGGCCGCCGCTCTCAGTCCCAGTAGCAATCGTCCACTGGGAGCTCGGATCCTGAAAAGAGCAAGAAGATGGAGTAAACGTTACAGAACATTGAAGCTGCTTGCACAAAGAAGTAACCGATAATAGATTGCACGGAAACTTGGGCACATAGAGAGTGTCCTCTAGCCGAAGGGACGGAGTAACATGAACCACTCCCGACCCATGAACCGGGGAGGGAGAACCGTCTGCTATGAGGACCGGGGGCAACCGATCATGCTGTTCGAGGAGAGAGAAGCACTGAGGATTGCCCGTCATATGATTAGTAACACCGGAGTCGATAAGCCATTTACCTTGAGTGACTACATGGGCACTACCTGATGATGTGACCACGGAAGCAGACGGCTTGGAAGAAGAGGCGGAAGAGTCACCCGAGGGGCGAAGATGGGGATGTTTTGTCCAGCAGCGGTCAAGAGTGTGTCCGGTGCGCCCGCAGTGAGAGCAGAGATAGCGGGAAGAAGGACGTCCGCCAGACTGATGACTGCGGCCACCAGAGCCACTCCGCTGAGTTTGATGAGCATAGTTATCCGGAGGAGAAGGAGCGGGTAGAAGCGGGCGCTGAAGGAGAGAGGTGACAGCGGCGATGCGAGCAGCGGTGGCATCTAAGGTAGGAGATTCCGCCTCACCCAGAATTTGTTGGCGGATCATGTCATAAGTGTCAGGAAGACGAAGCAGATAACACACAACCAGAAGCTCCTGGAAGTGCTTGTGTTGTTGAGCCAGATCCGCAGAAAAGGGGCGATTCTGAAGAATCTCAGCCCCAAGAGCTTGAACTTGTTGGTAGGCAGCAGCAGGAGACAAGGTAGGCCGGGCAAAGAGGTCCGCATACAACGTATAGATGCGGGACGTCTGAGCCCCTTTGGAATACAAAGCAGCAAGATGAAGCCAAGCGGCCTTCACCGTCTCATCATGACGGATGACGGGAAGGCACTCATCGGATAGACTGTTAGCGAGCCAAGTACGCACAAGAGCGTCACTCGCATCCCAGTCATCAAAGAGAGGGGAAGTGGTAGGAGGAGGGTCATCAACGAGATGGTGGCGTTTGCGTTGCGAGCGAAGGAGAAAGGTGAAAGAGACGCTCCAATCCGGGTAGTTGGAGCCGACAAGCTTGGAAACGGTGCCAAGGTTCCCGGAAGGAGTAGGAGGAGGAGCCGGATTGGCTACAGGGGTGGCGGCAGGAGTGGTGGCAGTAGAAGCATCAGAAAGAGCCATAAGAGCAAACAACAGGAAGCCGCGCGGTTAGAAAACAGGCCGCGCTGATAGGCAGCAGAGGAACTGCAGCGGTCAGGATGTCAGACACCAGCGGCCAGAGAGACCACGACCAAGCCGCAGTAACAAACAAAGGGGAAGAAGTCGAGCGGCAAGCAGACAGTCCGCTCGAACAGAAGCACAAGAGAGGGCAAGGCACACGGCAATAGGTCGCGGCGAACAAGGCAACAGGTCGCGGCGAACTAGGCAACAGGTCGCGATGACCAGGGCAAGAGCAAACAGGAGGAGGCAAGGCACACGGCGATAGGTCGCGGCGAACAAGGCGACAGATCGCAGTGAACAAGGCAACAGGTCGCGCACACAGAGGGCAACGACAAGGAGACCGCGCGGACAGGGTGCAAGCCGGAGAAGCAAGCCGCGCGGACAGAGAGAAGTACAGAATCAGGAGGAAAGGATCGATTCCTCTGATACCATGTGAGAAGCGAACTAAAACAATCCGGAAATGGTATAACTGAAATTTTATTATCAGAAAAAGGTGTCTATTACAAAGGTATGGCCTCCCTTATATAGAATGGAGGAGAGAAGAGAGAATACAAATAAGAGATGTGGGACTAAAACTATACAAAAGAGTCTGGGCGGCTAGAACAACAGACCGGAACAAGCCGCGCGGTTAGACAGAAGGGCTAACCGCTCGGCCACTGCCAGAGAGAGAGACAAGCCGCCAAGTGAGACCGTTAGACCGCCCGGTCTCCTAGTCGCCAGTAACAGACCGCTAGACCACTTGGACCTCAGACCTCAACGCAGCAACCAACCCGCTGGAGGCAAACCGCCAGACCGCCCGGTCAATAACCCGCCAAGCCAGACCGACAGACCGCCCGGTCTCAACTTCAACATTCGGCGAGCTGTTATGCCGAGTATCTATTTGCTCGCTTTGCCCACTGCTCGACGAAGTCTATAAATAGGGGGGCCTGGTTGTTGGGCCGGATCCTCGAAACTCGCCCACCATGTCGGATGCCAACGCGAAGCTTCTCGAAGACAGCCTAGCCGCCTTGTCTGGCCTCCTCGGCATCGTCCGACCAAAAAGGCCGCGCGAGGAAGATGCCGCGGCCGGCCTGTTGTCGCCGAAAAAGAAGAAGGCCAAGAAGCTCAAGAAACCCGTCTCCGCGCCGATCGACTCGCCTCCACCTTCTGAGCCAATTGCGGCGGCGGCGGCCAAACCCGCACCTTCAACCAGTACCCAACAACTCCTCGACGACCTTGGCTTGGGCGACGTTTCGGACTCGGCCTCCCTTGGCACCGACGCGAACCCTGAAGTCGCCAAGGGGTCGGCTACATCCCAAGTCGAAGTCGTTACTGTAATAGGTCGCCGCTTCAACCCCTTCTTTCGCTCATCGTTTAATCGCCGTCCTTCTCGCTGATCAGGTGGTCTTAATGCAGACTCCCCTTCGGGCGACGCCGACGCGCAACTGGATGTCGCTCCCCTGAGCTCCGCGCCGCTACTCGCCCTTGCTGCCGGCAAACCTCTCTGGACCGCTCACACGGTCCGAATTAACGTTGTTGCGCAGAGGATGACGGGAACCTCCCTGGTGAAAGGAAACCCTCCGGCGAATAAGGGTCTCCCGGCGAGCAAGGATCTTCCGGCGAGGAAAGACCTCCCGACGAGGAAGGATCTTCTAGCCTCCGTGCCAGACTCGTCGCGGCCACCGGTGAGCAAGGACCTCTCGGCGAGCAAGGACCTTCCGGCCTCCGTGCCAGACTTGTCACGGCCACCGGCGAGCACTTCCTTTCTGCCGCCGCCACCTCCGGATGTGGTTGAAAAGGCGAGGGGCACCGTCTTACCACCGCCGCCGCCCTTGTCCGCCCAGCAGAAGGCGGGCTTGCCGCGACATCCGCCGTCCCCGCCGAAAAGTTCACAACAGCCGGCGAGTTCGTCTCAGGTTTCGTCTCTGCCGAAGAAATCAGATAAGCCGCGGCCGAGTTACTTTCCGCCGCGTGTTGCGGACCTCGAGCATGGAGGGCGCGGGCAGGGAGGTCGCGGTCAAGGTAGGCCTGCCGACCACCTTGGGGGTTCGTCTTCGGGTAGGCGAGATACCTCCGGTCGCGTTTCTCCACCGCGCCGGTCTCGATCTCCTCGCCATGGTGAGCTCTTCTATCTCTAGCTACCCTTGATTTTACTTGGTCATTGATTTCTGATTGCGACTTGCCTCCCTTAATGACAGATCGCCCGGCGACTCCTGGGTCGGCCTTCATCGACGCCATCGGATTGTCGGGGAGCGAGTACCGTCACGCTGCCGCTCGCGCCTACATGGAGCTGGAGACTAAGTTCGATCAGCTCGCCATCTGTGAGCCTCACCGCCGAATCTCGGCTCTGGAGGTGCCCATGGCGAGGGTAGAGGAGCTCCAGACCACCTTGGAGAGTTACGAAGCTCGCTTTCACATGGTGAAGGAGAACGATCGCCAGCTGGCGCTTAACAATCACCGCCTCCAGCTTGTCTTGGACGAGTTGGCTGGTATTCGGGTGAGCATGGGCTCGGTGGGGCGGCTGACGAGGATGGAAGAGTAGCTGTGGCTTGGCGACGATGCGATGGCGCTGGCGACGGAGCACTTCCGGAGGGCGCGCGATATGGGCTGGGCCGGGCGACATCCTCACCCTCCGGAGCGGCCGCCTAGGACGTAGTTTTGTTTTTTGTTCTAGATTCCCTCGCCATTTGGCATTGTTGTAATGAACAGTATTATTTCAAATAAACCGGACGACTATTCCTCTTGCTGCCGATTATTTCACGATTTTATTTACTCATGGTATCTGAGTTTACTCGTGCAGGTTTTTGGCGAGCGCTGCAGCGTCCTTGTTTCGTTGTGCGAGATGGGCCTGATGTCGCTGGTGCGTATCCCTTCCTTCGCACGACGTCGATCGATGCTCGCGGAAACGAATACCCCCCCCCCCCCCGTTTTGCCTTAGGCCTATAAATAGGAGGGGTAGGTAGAACATAAGTACGCTGCTGCGAACTTCTCAATCCGTCTCGCGAGTATCCCTACTGCTCGCTTCTTCCTCTTTTCTTCCTCTGCTCGCCCCCTTTCTTATTCGCGGCTCGCGAAGATGGTTGGTGATGACGCTAGTGCTCGCCGACAGGCTCATGCAAGCAATTTCGCCGACGCAGCTTTCAAGAAATCGATAACTTCAGACAGAGATTTGGAGGGTTTCAAGGAGCGTCTACTGCCGGAAGGATACTCGGTGAGGCTCCCAACTCACAGCGAGCGACTCAATACCCATATTGAGGGCAGGCTCGTGTTGTCGCTGCGCCACTTCGACGTTGGCCTGCGACTTCCTTTTTGGCCCGAGCTCTGCGAGATCCTGCGATATTTCGGTATCGTTCCCGCGCAGATTAATCCCAACGGAATGACGATTATTATGGGGTTCCTCTGCTACCTTCGGGAGGAGAGGATCGCATTTGACCTCTCCGTTTTTTCGCCGAGTGTTCGCCTTCGCCGCGACATCGGAGGGGGTCGTCTTCTTCAGCAGCCACGTCTGCACCCTGGTGGGGACTGCGAACAAAGTCCATCGCTGGAGCGAGCTTCTGGTGGTCGTGCATGGCGACTTCGGGGATATCCTGGGAAGGCCGCACCAACCTGCCGACGTCGCCTTCCTCCCGCCGATCTTGGAAGGCGCTCGCGAGCAACTGTTCGAATCCTTCCGAGGTCGCCAGTTCGACGTCAACTACTGGCGGCTCAATGTCAACTCGCTGGAGGCGATTCACCCCAACGAGGGTAAGGGCGGTCGAGATGTCGTATGCTCGCCGACTCGCTACCTTTTGCCGCAGCTCGTATTTAACCATATCATGTGCTTTTGCAGTAGCCAACGAGCTTCCGGAGAAACCGCTCCCTCCGGCGAAGGAAGTGGTCACCCCCCTTTCTGAAGCTCACCCTCCGCCCGATGTCAGGGAGAAAAGGAAAGTCGCCAAAGGAAAAGCGAGGGCGAGATCGCCGGGGCTGGCGAATAAGAAGGCGAAGGTGTCATCGCCTCAATCCGACGATCACGAGTCGCCGCTGGAGGCTCTGACACCTTGCTTCCACCCCAACTACAACCTCGGGCGAGGGGTGGTGGACGCTCATGGTCGCCCGCTGGTGACTTGGTCGGCGGAGGAGCATGTGGTGTCGCTGAGTACCAACCTCCCGTCCTGGTCGACGAATTGGGAGGACAAGGGAGAGGCCTTCACCGTCCTCCACGCCTTGTATGGGCGTGTCGACGCCGAGTCGATGCTGGAGCTCGCCCCGCCGGAGCTTGCACATCAATCCGCCTGCTCGCTTGCGCGAGCTGCCGAGCTGGGGCATTTCATGGCGAGGAAATTGCTAGAGACAACGGAAGCTTTAAAAACCGTTTCCAAGAAAGCCATAGAGCTCGGCATGCAGTCGGTCCGCTGGAAGGACTTTGAGGTAAATGACCTTCGGGTGGTGATATGTGATTCATCTCACCTGGATATGTACTAACGTTCGTTGCCTCGCAGGCTGCTGAAATCGAGGCTGCGAAGAGGTTGTCTGAGTGCGAGGAGAAGCTCGCCGAAGGACGCGCGAGTTCCTCTGCCCCGTTGCCGGAGGCGCCGCGACCCGAGGACGATCTGCTGTGGGCCGTCAAACGGTCCCGGGTTCTGTGGGAGGAGAGGTCCTCTGTCCGCCGCGAGATAGCGCCGACGACTGGCAACATCATACTCGCACGTCTGAGAATCAACAGGCAGCTTGTCGAGGGGGATAAGCAGCTCACTGTTGACGATCTTATCCCTGAGCTGCTCGTTGAGGGGACGATCTCTCCAGACCGCATCCCTTCTTCGTCAGGCTCCAGCGACTCCGACAGCAGTGGCAGCGACAGCAGCAGCGGCGAGAGCCATGACGAAGATGGCGAGGAGGGAGACGTGGATGTCGGAGATGAGGAATACCGGCCGGATACTGGCGACGACGAGTCGTAGTAGCTCGCCGATCTCCGTCATGCTCGGGTGCAGGGGGACCTTTTGGAACTTGTAAAGTTTACACATTTATACAAGTTATTTATTCTTTGCAATTCTTTACTCGCGTAATGGTTTATATCGCTCGCTAGGCTCATAGGCCTGGTGAGGAGTGCTCGCTAGGTGGTGGCTTATCTCGCGTATGTGCCGCTTCGAACATCGATCACCCGCTCGTCGTGACGCATTTGCCCGTACGCCTAAGGGACGTTCGCCCGCCTGCCCGAGAGCAACTCCCCTACCCGCTCGGGATTTACTCGCCTACTTGCGCGGGGCATACTCGCCTACTCGCGCGGGGCATACTCGCCTACTCGCGCGGGGCATACTCGATACGAGTCCGGGCTTAGCAGGCGTCGAGTAGAGGAAATCGGCCGATTCCCGAGGAGAGGAGCTCATGGGGATACCGGTCTTACGATGCTGCTCCACTCGAAGTCTTGATTTCAATCGAGATCGGCCGATTCCCGAGGAGAGGAGCTCGTGGGGATACCGGTCTCACGACGCTGCTCAACTCGAAGTCTTGATTTCAATCGAGGAGATCGGCCGATTCCCGAGGAGAGGAGCTCGTGGGGATACCGGTCTCACGACGCTGCTCAACTCGAAGTCTTGATTTCAATCGAGGAGATCGGCCGATTCCCGAGGAGAGGAGCTCGTGGGGATACCGGTCTTACGACGCTGCTCAACTCGAAGTCTTGATTTCAATCGAGTAGATCGGTCGATTCCCGAGGAGAGGAGCTCGTGGGGATACCGGTCTTACGACGCTGCTCAACTCGAAGTCTTGATTTCAATCGAGGAGATCGGCCGATTCCCGAGGAGAGGAGCTCGTGGGGATACCGGTCTTACGACGCTGCTCAACTCGAAGTCTTGATTTCAATCGAGGAGATCCAGTCACTTGGGAGACGTTTGAGAATTTATAGCACGAACATCTCGGTAGCAACGCAATCTTCTCCTTTCGGAGATGCTCTTGAACCTGCCAAATCAGGAAGTCGGCGTCCAGACCTGTTCCTAATAATTTCTCCAGTCGGAAGAGAGATGCACTCGGGGAGACATAGGCCGACATGCAAGGGGGGAGCTGATCTCGACTGACAATGCAGAGGCTCGGTCTTACAAGAGCGCTTAAAGTCCCGAATCATCGTCCTATCATCCGTACTGTGTTATTTAGAATGAACAGGCTGAAGGCACGTATCCCGATCTGATAGTGAAGATTGCTTCCAACTACGCTCAATGGCCGCGAGAGCCAGCGTCCGGACGGGGGGGGGGGGGTGATGTTCATCGAGGGTCCTTTTCGAATGCACTCGGAACCAACACACCACCCCGGGCTCGTCCCTGCCCTTTCTTCGGCAGGTTATCCAGCCTTGCCGATCACTTGAGATCCTCTTCTGGGTGCTTGACGGGGTCGGCCTCCCCTCGAGTCCGGGTGATTTGGGGCGCACATTTGTTCCTCGTAGTTCCTCCAGTTGGAAGAGAGATGCATTCGGGGAGACGTAGGCTGACATGCAAGGGGGGAGCTGATCTCGGCCGACGATGCAGAGGCTCGGTCTTACAAGAGCGCTTAAAATCCCGAAGCATCGTCCTATCCTCCATACTGGGTTACATACAAGGAACAAATCGACCGCTGGTTCCCGGAGTCGACGGCGAGGCGGATCTTGGAAGCACTCAGGAGCCTCGAGGCCTTTTTAACACTAACACAAAAAAGGAGAACAATTCAACCATCACTGTATATTAGAATCACATCTTTACAAAAATAGGTACAAGCGTTACAACTAGGGGTAGAATCTTTTCAGATCATCCCCACTCCAGGTTCCGTTCAGCTGCTCCCCTACTTGATCTTGCAGGTAATAGACCCCCGCGGCCAGGGCTTCTTGGACAATGAAGGGGCCTTCCCAATTGGGATGCAGCTTGCCCACGGCGGCTCCCCGTCCAGCGGCGTCTACCTTTTTCATGACCAGATCTCCTGCGAGGAAGTTTTTTAGGCGGACATTTTTGTCGAAGTGCCTCGCCATGCGCCTCTTGACTTCCTCTTGGCGTACGGAGGCCAAGTCTCGAAGCTCTTCCACGTAATCCAGGGAGAGCCTCTGGGCACCCTCGTTCTCCAGTCGTCATTCCTCGCTCCCGCCTTCGGCTGCAACCACTCTCGGACTTCGCACCTCGAACTCCACTGGGATGAGTGCCTCAAACCCGTGGGATAACTTGAAAGGTGTTTCCCCCATAGCCGAGTTCGGGGTCGTCCTCAGAGCCCATAAGACCGAGGGGAGTTGTTCGGACCAGTCTCCTTTTAAGTTGGTGACCTTTTTCAGTAGGTTAACGATGAGCTTGTTGGCAGCTTCTACTTGTCCGTTGCTCCGAGGATGGTGCACTGAGGTGAACCGAAGATCTGTGCCCAATTACTTGCAGAAGTCCTCCAGCTCTAAGCCGGCGAACTGCGGTCCATTATCGGTGACGATGGCCAGTGGGATCCCAAACTTGCACGCGATTTCCCCCCAGATAAAATTCTTGATGATCTGGGAGGTGGTCTTGGCCAAGGCTTTGGCCTCGATTCACTTGGAGAAGTAGTCGATCATCACCAGTATGAATTTCCTTTGTCCACTTGCTTGAGGGAACGGGCCGACTAGATCCATCCCCCAGATGGCGAAGGGCCACGGAGCGGTGATCGAGCGGAGGTGTTGAGCCGGTTGAAGCTGGAGGGGCGCGAAGAGCTGGCACTGGGAGCATTTTTTGGAGTAAGCTTCCGCGTCCTTTCAGATGGTAGGCCAGAAGTAGCCATGCCTCAGGATTCTCTGCTCCAGAGTGCGGGTCCCGGAATGGCTACCGCTTTCCCCTGAGTGAATTTCCTCGAGAACTCGGGGGACCTCGATTTCCGACAAGCATCTGGCCAAAGGGCCCGAGATGGTCTTGCGATAAAGCTTGGCATCGAGTAGCAGGTAGTACGCGGCCTTGTATCGGAATTTCCTTTGGTCCTGCCCGTCCGGGGGCAGCTGACCCGTCGTTAAGAATGCAACGAACGGATCCTTCCACGAGGACTGCTGCTCGATCTTCATCATCTCTCCTTCTTCGATGGATGGTCGAAACAGCTCGGTGACCGTCCCCCCGGCCCGGGGACCGTATTTGGCAAGATAGTCAGCTTCGGCATTGTCTTCTCGGGGCACATGCTCGACGAAGAAGGACTGGAATCCTCCGATCAGACCCTTAACCTTGACCAAGTATTGCTGCAAGGTGGGGTCATATACCTCAAACTCTCCCCGAATCTGGGAAGTGACTACCATTGAATCGGTGAAAGCTCGGATGTCCTTAATTGAAACCTCCTTGGCGAGACGCAAGCCGGCCACCATGGCTTCGTACTCTGCCTGGTTATTCGTAACGGGGAAGAGGATCTCGACGGCTTGTTCGATCCTGGTTCCTTGGGGGCTAACCAACACGACTCCGGCTCCCACGGAAAACTTGTCGGATGCTCCGTCTACAAACATCTTCCAAGAGACTGGTCGGGAAGCGCTCACGTCTACCTCTACCTCGGCCGAGAAGTCGGCCAGGAAATCTGCTACCGCCTGGGCCTTGATGGCTACCCTTGGGGAATACGAGATGTCGAACTCGCTGAGCTCCACCGCCCACTTGGCTAGCCTGCCAGAGTGCTCTACCCCATCCAAGATACTCCTTAAGGGATGATCGGAGGCCACCTTGATGGAATGAGCTTGAAAGTATGGGCGGAGCCGCCAAGCCGAAACCACCAAAGCGAAAACTAGCTTCTCCAAGATAGGATACCTTATCTCCGCTTGCCGCAACACCCGGCTTACGTAGTAGATGGGGAGCTGCCTCCTTCCTTCTTCTCGTACTAACACCGAACTGACCGCCTCAGCTCCCACTCCCAGATAAAGTAGGAGGTCTTCGCCGCCCTGTGGACCTTGGAGGAGAGGAGCTCGGGTTAGTTGTTGCTTGAGCTTCTCGAAAGCCTCCTCGCACTCCGTGGTCCACTCGAATTTCTGGTTCCCCTGAAGGGCTTTAAAAAATGGGGAACACTTTTCTCCGGCCTTGGAGAGGAAACGGCTAAGGCCCGCCATCCTTCCAGTCAGCCTTTGGACCTCCTTGGAATCTCTTGGGGAGGTCATCTCCATGATGGCTTTCACCTTGTCGGGGTTAGGCTCCACCCCCCGAGGAGTAAGGAGATGACCCAGGAACTTCCCCCTTCCCGCGCCGAAGACACATTTGGCCGGATTAAGCCGCATCTTGTACTTCCTCAGGGTGGCGAAGGTCTCCGGCAGATCCGCCACGTGCTCCGGGACGCTCTTGCTTTTAACGAGAAGGTCGTCCACATAGACCTCCAAATTCTGCCCCTTTTGCTCTTTGAATACCTGGTCCATCATTATTTGATACGTCGCGCCGGCGTTTTTGAGCCCAAAGGGCATCATCTTGTAGCTATAACACCCATCGCCGGTGATGAAGGAGACGTCACGACAATCGGGGGGATGCATCTGGATCTGATGATACCCTGAAAAAGCATCAAGGAAACTCATCACAGGAAACCCGACGGCGGAATCAACCAGCGCGTCGATCTGAGGCAGGGGATAACAATCCTTCGGGAAAGCTTTATTTAACATTGAAAAGTCGATACATAACCTCCAGCCCCCTCCGGACTTCTTTACCATTACAACATTGGAGACCCAGCCTGGATACTGGATCTCCGAGACGAACCACGCCTCTAGCAGCTTTTGCACCTCCTCCCTGATCGGCTCGGCCAGTGTGGTGGCGCTCTTCCTCTGCCTTTGACGAACCGGAGCTACCGCAGGATCCAGGTTGAGGCGATGGCAGGCAACATTGGCATCTATCCCTGGCATCTCGGCGGCACTCCACGCGAAGATGTCGGCGTTCTCCTGTAGGCAAGCAGCTATCTCCGACTTCCCCCCTTAGGGCAAGGCTCCTCCGACCTTCAGCAGTTCAGGCTCTCCTTTCGGGGAGATCACCTCCACCTCCTCTAGTTCTTCGGCAGCTTGCAGGCCCTCCTCATGCTCCATCATCTTCTCCAGCCTCTCCGCGTCACCCATCCAGCTGATGGTGCTGACAGCGTTCAGGTAACACTCCCGAGAGGCCTTTGGATCCCCTATGATCCGGACTTGGACGTCATCCCGGCAGTACTTCAGGCATTGATGGTACGACGACGGGACGGCCTTGAAGTAATTGATGAGAGGCTGCCCGAAAATGGCATTGTAGCCGCTGGGCGCGTCGACGATGACAAACCGACACCGGATTGAAGTACCCCCGAGGGTGACCAGCAGCTCCACTCCTCCTTCCACCTCTTTCTTCTCTCCCGAGAAGCCAAAGAGAGGCTCATCCGCGGCCTGGACCCTGGACGCTTCCACCTGCAGCCCCACAAAGGTTCTTTTGAAGATGACATTCACCGAGCTCCCGTTGTCCGCGAGGATTCGGTCGACGGTGAAGTCTTCGATGGCCGCTTGAATCACCAACGCGTCATGAAAGGGGTTTTCGTTCCACAGCATGTCCTCCTCCGAGATGGTTATCTCGTTCAGCAGCGGAGGAGTCTGCGACGTCGAGGCGACGCTCCTCTTATAGATCTGGTGGAGGCTACCCTTGCGGGAAGCTCCAAGCCCTGCGCCCCCATTGATCACCCCGACGTGTCCGCCTCCCGGACCGGGAATAATGTTTCCTTGGCCCCCTGGTCAACCCTGTCCTCATTCCTCCTCCTCTACGGCGCTTGGAAGGCTACCTGCCCGACTGGGGCCTCCCGCCTTGGCTGCTCTCTTTCTGCCTCCGTCGCCTCTAACCTCCTCCTTGCCTCCCAAAACTCGGGGCAGGCTAAGGTCCCATGCCCCTCTGCTCGATGGATATCGCAGTAGAGGGGAATTGTCGCTTCCTGCTGCCTTTCCTGTCGCTTCTCCTTTCGCCAGCGCTTCGCGGCCCGTTGCGTTACGGTCATCGCCTCCCTTCCTCCTCCTTGCTCCCCGAGGTTGTTGTTTCTCCTCTCTTCCTGGCGGATCAGTCGCCTCCACTGGGGACGATCCCTTGGATACTGGAACCTTCTTTCCTCCCTCCTTCCTTCCGGGGCTTCGACGAGCCTCCTTTCTTCCTGCCTCTGAAGCCTCTCCTTCCTCAACTCTTCCACCCTCCTGGGCTCCTCTCTTCTCTTTCCCTTCGGCTCTTCCTGCCTTCTGCCATCGTTTTTCTCCGGACGCCTCTCCCTCTCCAACTGCCTTCCCCTGTTCTCCCCTAGCGGCTTATCCCCATCCAGCCTTGCCAGGAACTCCTTGTTCCTCTCCTCCCCCTGAATGAAGACATTGGCCCTCTCCACCATCTCTTCGAACGTCCTCGGCGGCCTGTGCCCCAGCTCCATGTTGAAGAATCCCTGCTTCAGGCCAAACTTGAGGGCAACCATCAAGGTAAACCCATCCACCTCTTCCACTTCCAAAACCTCATCCTGGAACCGGTCGATGTAACAACCCAAACTCTCATGCTGCCCCTGCACGATCTTAAAGAGGTTCGTCGCCTCCTTCTTCCTCTTCTTGGATGTCGCAAATCTCGCTATGAGACCCCGACGGAGGTCGGAGAAGCAGTAGATGGAACCTGCCGGCAGTTGGTGGAACAAGTCTCTTGCACTTCCCTTGAAGGTGATGGAGAAGAAGCGGCACTTGAAGGCATCGGACATGTTGCGGATCGAGATCACGTCCTCAAACCACTGAAGATGCCTTACTGGGTCATCTCTGCCGGAGTAGTAGGTGAGGGCAGGCTCTCGAAAATTGTCGGGGACGGGGGCCGTGAGGATCTCAGCGCAGAAGGGACTCCTCCCTTCCTGGCGACGGCGATTATCCTCCTCACTCGAATACTCGTGCTCGCTCCATCGGCGAGTATTCCCATACCTCGCCGAGAGCTCAGGATCTCGGAACCGGATGCCCTGGCTGCTCGCTGGATGATGACGCAGCGGCATCGGTTGCTCCTCTCTCGCCCAGGCGGGCTCCTTTCTTGCTCGCCGGGTTGGCTCCTCCTCGCCTGATGGGGTCAGGCGATGGGGAGAAGTCGCCGTGAACTCCGGTGTGTTGGCGAATCCGACGAGTATCGCCTTCTCCATCCTCTTCGCGAACTCCTCAAAAGCCGCTACCGTCACAAACCCGCCACCTCGCTCCGAGGTGCCTACTCCCGCCGAGTTGTCCGCCAACTCGCCTTGATCGCCACCATTGACCATCTTTTGCCACTACGAAAATTTTCTCCTTGGCTGCTATCCACGCTCACCGCACCAAGTGTTGAAGCTGAGAAAATCCCAACCTCAGAATCGGACTAGGCGGCCTAAGGCTACCGGTCTCGCAGTGAAATCGGATGGCCCGGGACGGGCAAAGGAAACAAGACCCCAGACGCTGCGGCAGGAAGGTCCCACCACGTACCCGGTTGCTTAGATGAAGCAACCCCTTCTCAACCAGAATGGCCGAGCTAGATACGAAGGAGACGCGCGAGGTGGAATTCGCGAGTAACTATCCGAGAGTTTCCCGTCCCCTCCTTTGTACCCCTGGGGTCCTATTTATAGGGAAATCCAAAGAGGGGGGGGGGGGTCTTACTTATACCCCCACCCCGGCGATCAGGCGACTTTCTGGGGAGCTCGCACGGGACGAGCGAGTATCTCGCCTTAGTCGCCACTTGGCGAGTATGAATGGGGAGCTCGTCATGCTCGCCCATACCTCTTGCTAGCCCGCGGCTTGATCTTGACCTCACCCTTGGATCGTTGACTTTGACTTCCGGTGACCTGGCTGCGGTGGGGCCTCCCCTCGTCGAATACGGGTTGTACATCTGCCCCCCTCACGAAGATGTCGCGAGCAGCCCTCGTGCAAACTAAGCCGCGAGCAGCCCTCGTGCAACCCCGTGGGGGCCTGCCCCCTCACGAAGAAGCCGCAAGCAACCCTCGTGCAAACTAAGCCGCGAGCAGCCCTCGTGCAATCCTGTGGGGGCCTGCCCCCCTCACGAAGAAGTCGCGAGAAGCCCTCGTGCAAACTAAGCCGCGAGCAACCCTCGTGCAAATAATGCCGCGAGCAGCCCTCGTGCAACCCCGTGGGGGCCTGCCCCCCTCACGAAGAACCCGCGAGTAGCCCTCATGCAAACTAAGCCGCGAGTAGCCCTCGTGCAACCCCGTGAGGGCCTGCCCCCCTCATAAAGAAGCCGCGAGCAGCCCTCGTGCAAACTAAGCAACGGACCTGAGCCGTGCAAACAAAGCCGTAGACTTGAGCCGTGCAAACTAAGCTGCGGACCTGAGCCGTGCAAACTAAGCCGCGGACCTGAGCCGTGCAAACAAAATAGCTAAGAAGACATGAAGAAATAATAATGTCATAACAAAACAGAGCTTGAATGATACACGAGGGACAATCAGCGCCTAAAGGCAACAACAACAAATGTTAAACAAAGGGCAAAATACGATACGCCCAACTAAATAACGAAAAGCTAATGCACAACGACAAAGATATGAGTGCCACTACTCGTCTTCGGCATCTGAGTCAGAACGCTCATCCTCAGAAACATCTGCAAAGCTGAAGCAAGATGTGTCGCATCTCAAGCTCTTGCTAACAAAACGAAAGGCCTTCAAAACACCGTGTCGGAGTGCTAACTCACGAACATCGTCCATCTGAGTCTTCCACTTCCTTGGACCAAATCTCGTCACAAACCTCCTCTGCAATCAGACAACGGTCTCGCATATAGTCCAATGATTCCACGTACTCTGCAAGTCCTGCAGCCTTCAACTCCGACACATGGGAATCAGAAGAGAACATTTCCACTTGCGCCTTCGCCACCCGAAGCTGAGTCTCAAGGCCGGTGGATTCCTCCCGCGCCGCCTGTAACCTGGTCTCTAAGTCAAAAGTATCCTCTTTTGAATGCTTCAACATCTAGGTGGTCCTATCCACCAGGTTCTTCTCCACTTCCAAGGTCGCGCGTGCATCCTCTAGCTCGGATTTCAGCCCCGATCCGATCCGGCGGAACCGCGCAATATTCCGATCATGCTCCTCCTTCAAGGAGGCAAGCAAGCTCGACGTCAATCAGAGCTTATCCTGAAGAGCAAGATGCGCATCCTTCAAACTCACGTAATGGTTATTCCAGATTACCGCAATTTGTGTCTGGGTCTCTATCTGCACAAGGAAAAGGCCAGAGTTAGCACCAAATAGCAAAGAAAAAATAAAGAAAGGAGTCTTGGCAACAAATCAAGGCTTTACCGCATCACTCATCACCCTTAAGGAAGAGGACATCCGTGGAGCTACTGTATCCGAAGAAACCTGAGGAACTGAGGACGCAAGAATCTGCACCTCGGGAGTCGACTCATGACAAGCGTCAGAAGAAGCCACCGCCACTACCGCATCAAGGTCACCAGAAGGGGCCGCCACCGCTTTCCTCTTCCGGCCCCCTCCTTGAGAAGTCCTGGCAATCTGAGCTGTGTCCAAAGAGATACCACACCGCAATAAGTGCTTCTCCTCCATATAGATGAAACTATTAAAAAGGCGGTTGGCTAGCTCGCGAGGCTCGGAAAACCCAAGCACCGGAGAAAATTCTCGTTCCTTCCCCCTCACACGGCGACAACGATCAGGCAGCATATCCCGCACCTCGGGAAGGCCCATGAATTCCTAACATACCCAAACAAAGTGTTACCATGTCGGCGATCCTTGTGGGATTCAAACTCCAACCAACTTTTGTTGTTGCGGATCTCCACCTGCTCGCCACCATTAGAACGAATATCGCACCAATCTCGAAATTAATCCAGAGAAAACTGACCTCCATGCTCGCGAAAAAAGGCAACTAAGCCCATAATTCGGGCAATTCCAACCGGGACAAACTGAGAAATCGGCACCCCACGAAACTTCAGGATCTCGATCACCTTCTCGCATGGCGGAAAACGGAAACCGAACCTCAAAGAAACTTTGCAAATCGTCAAGCATCCGCGAGGAGGATTCTGGACTCGCTCCTCGGGGCGCGGAATCCTCACCTCCAAATCAGAAGGAAGCCCATATTTCTTCCCCCAGATTTCAACACCATCATCGGTCAAAGAGGTGCGCAAGCTCATTAGACCAGAAGAACGCTTCGAAACCTACGCAGTACAAAAAGTAAAAGAATCAAGTTAAGATTCAAAGTCGCACATCCAAGCACATGCAGTCTGAACCATGCACAAACAAAGTGCGCACCCCCACACAAGAGCGCACGCAACCAGGGAAGAACTTGCCCACATGCACGGCCTCGTGTGTGCAGCCTGGAGCGCGCGCACCCGCATGCGCGACCTGTCACGCGTAGGCAGGCCGCGCGGACAGGTGTGCGCCCACCTGCGCGCACGACCTGGTGCGCGCGGACAGCCCGCTCGGACAGGCGCGCACGGACTGGTGCGCGCCCATCCTCAAATGAAAGCTCTGTCGGACTCCTCCCTCAGATCATTTTCCAGCCATCTCGAACCATCAGTGGGTCACCAACACAAAAGGGCCTAAGTCCCGAAAGGAGCGAGAGGAGAAGGAAGACGACCACCGCAAGCAGACATGCACCGAAGTCACACTCCAAACTTCGAAGCGCCAGAACCATTCCTCGGCTTCCAATATCCAAGTCGTTTCTGCGGCGCAGCCTGTTACCCGCTGGGAACCGAAATCTCTCTCTCACCCTCTAAGTTGTAGCAGAGAGCGGTCTGTCCACCCCCCCCCCCCCCCCCCCCCGATTATCCGAACATATTGTAACCACAGACACTAGTGAACTTTGACCGACACAGATCCGGTCACGTGATTTTTTACCCGGTTGAGAGGTTTTTTCACGTCATCACCTCTTGTGTCAACCTCTTTTTTTTATTGACTGTGTGCGCGCTCGACCGCTCCGTAAGTTAAGACGGTGCATATAAATCCGATCTGATCGGGACATCGAGTTAGTCCGCAACAAAAACCAATTAGCATTTGATTGTGAATCAAAAAAAATTAACTGTCAAATATAAGTTTTTGTCAAAAAAAATGATCAGATCTTTATTGCTAGAGAAAAAGGCTCGTGAAAAAGGAATCTCTTGAAAAAGGTACTAAACCTATCATTTGAAAGTCCCAAACAGTCAAAGTTGCAACATAAATGGCTGGATTCGGCAATAATTCAGGAAAAAATTCGTTGAGATTTGGCAGAAACTGCTGAATTTCTCTATCAAGTAGGATTATTTAACAAAACAGCCAAAGTCCAAAACAGTGAAAATCCAAAACAATACTAAAATCTGAACGGGCATGTTTTCAATAATTTGTTGCTGATGAAGATAGGTCAAAATTCATGACTAAGGTTTTGCTTGAGACAATTTATGATGATAAATAAACTGCTAATTAAAATTTGATGCTTATATAGAAATTTTATAAAAACAACGATAAACAATCAATCAACTGTTTGGATAGTATGTTCATAAGTATTTATCTAAAATTTCATTCATTCATAAGGATCCGCTAGTTTGGACGCGTTTCTTCGTCCGGATGCGATTTTTTTGCCTGGACACGATTTTTTTGCTCGTACGCCTTTTGTTCGCCCGATCGCAATTTCTTTCGCCCAGACGCGACTTTTTTCGCCCGAGCTCGATTTTTTTCGTCCGGACATTTTTTTTCGTCCGGAAGCGATTTTTTCACCAGAGCTGGGCTGTTTTATTCGCCCGGGCAGTTTTTTGTCCAGACGCAATTTTTTTGCCCGGACGCGTTTTTTTCGCCGGTCACAGTTTTTTCAACCGGGCGATTTTTTTTCGCCCGGGCGTGATTTTTTTCGCCCGAGCACGTTTTTTCGCCCGTGCGCTTTTTTTCGCTCGGGCACTTTTTTTCGCCCGGGCACTTTTTTTCGCCCGGACGCGTTTTTTTCACCCCGACGGGATTTCTTCGCCCCAACGTGATTTTTTTCGACCGCACGAATTTTTTTCTCCCGTGCGTGATTTTTTCACCCCAACATAATTTCTTCGCCCCGACACAATTTTTCGTCCGGGTGCGATTTTTTCGCCCGAGAGAACAAGAAAAAAACCCGTCCGGTCAAAAAAATCATGTTTGTGCGAAAAAAACACGTCCGGGCCAAAAATACGCGTCTGAGCTAGGGGGAAAAGCGCGTCTGGGCAAAAAAAAACGCTCCTCGTTGCGCTTGGGCAAAAAAACCGTGTCTAGGAAAAAATCGCTTCCAGATAAAAATCGCGCCCGGGCGAAAAAAATGCGCCTAGGCAAAAAATTCGTGCTCGGGTGAAAAAACTGCGCCCTGCTGAAAAAAACGCGTCTGGCAGAAAAAAATGTCCACGGGCAAAAAAATCGTACCCGGGGGAAAAAATCCCGCACGGGCCAAAATATCGCGTCAGGACGAAAAATATCGCGCCCGGGAGAAAAAACACTCCCGGGCAAAAAAAATGCGTTATGGCGAAAAGATCGCGCTCGGGCGAAAAGATCCCGTCATGGCGAACAGATCGCGCCCGGGCGAAAAAATCGCGCTCGCTCGAAAAAACCGCGCCTTTGCGCAAAAATTTCCCTCGGTCGAAAAAATTGATCTCGGGTGAGAAATTCGCGCTTGTGCGGAAAATTCGCGATCGGACGAAATAATCTCACCCGGACAAAAAAATCACGTCCGAGTGAAAAAATCGCGTCTGAACGAAAAAATCACGCATATGACTTTTTTAAGAGATAACTGCTTATGAGAAACGATAAACTGGACCCGAGTAGTTTATGAAAAATTAACTTATCATCAATTTTACAATAAGTGATTTTCTATAAGCTGTACAAACAAACAGTTATAAAATTACATTTGCGTTTTAAATAGAGATTATTAATCAACATAAGCTGTCCCAAACAGAATCTAAAAGAGAAAAGACAAGAAGTTTAAAAAATAGATTAGGAAAGATATCAGACCAAAAAAGAAATAGATGATGATAAAAGACCCATCAAAAAAATACAAGTTAGTTTGTCTAGTGTGTTAGTGTGTCTAGATGAGGAAGAAGATGAGTCTGCAACCATTCACAATCGGATTTCTGTTAATTGATGGGGAAGAAGACGAGTTTGCTGTCTAGATGAGGAATAAAAGGAGACAGATCGAGGATCGAACCTGTTTTCTAGAAAGCTGAGGAAGAGGGTCATCGTCTAGATGAGGAAGAAGAGAAGACGCTGTGTTTCTGTACTTGGACGAACACTAGAAGTCAGGGTTCATCGTCGGCAAATCGCGAAGGCCATCAGGGTGGGAGAAAGGAGGAAACACCGTCGGTGGTGCGAACTTGGGGGGGGGGGGGGAATCAAAACCCTCTTCGCGAGCGGCGGGGTGCGAGCAAGGAAAAAAGATTTAGAAAAGATGGTTTTCTCCTACTTTTGGAATTTTAATATCTTATTGCAGACTGAGAATATCAATTCTCATTATTAAACATATTTGCTCTACATGTATACAAAGTTTTTTTTTTTTTTTTTTTGTAATAATTACTTGTCACTCTACGACCCCTTTTCTTTCCCCACCCATGAAATTGCAAAATGCCTTACATACATCCCAATGTTCAAAGCAAGGCCCACTTTATAGAGCTTCCACCTTGCTTTTCATGATCAGAAACGCTAGCTAGCGACTGGGACCAGACCCAAGTTTTACTCGAACCGGGCGTCTAGCGTACCATTCTCCTGTACGGATGGCTTATCAGCCATTCAATAAGTCAAGGGACGACCAACTTTTAGCTATTTATATATAATAATAATATTAATAATATTAATAATAAACGATATATGGTAGGAAGGTCGAGATTCGGCCAGAGCTATTTTTTTTAACATTTTTTAAGCATAAATAAAATCTTAAAATATTTTTATAAAAAAATCTAATTAAAATTTAAGATGAATGACATAATTATTATTTTTTTAAAATTAGGGAGTTGGTAATGGCACCGTAGTTTTGACTAGGTGCACCGCACTTTCTCCTAATTTTTCGCGCATTTTGAAAATACGTCTTGTACATGCATTTTTAGAAAAAGTGTTCAACACAAAAGCTGTAGATCTCGAAGAGATCTACAACTTTGGTGTTGAAAACTTTTCCTAAACATGCATGTACAAGGCGTATTTCTAAAAAGCGTGAAACTTAAATAAATTTCCAAAGTACGTCTTATACATGCATTTTTAGGAAAAGTGTTCACAACACAAAAATTGTAGATCTCAAGTTGTAGATCTCGTCGAGATCTACAACTTGGATGGTAAACAATTTTTCTAAAAATGTATGTACAAGACGTATTTTCAAAAGGTACGAAATATTAGGAGAAAGTGCGATGCGCCATGCCAAAACTGTGGTGCCCTTAACAACTCCTGTTATAAATAATTTGCATCTCCCTCTCTCTTCTCTCTCTCTTTCTCGGTAACAGCCCTTTTAGGATTAAATAGGGAATATTCTTATTACACAGTGTGCCAATTGGAAGCAGAAAGCGCCAAAACGCTCAAGACAAATCCACTATTGTCACTTGTCCGTAGAGGTCCTAAATCTAGGGTTTCCGAAGGTTCATTTTCATTCATTTCCCGACATTAGCACAGAGGAGAAGACTGCGGAGATTAGCACATGGAGAGCTATCATCCCCTCCTCGGGCCGCCGGCGGCTATGGCCGGCGTTGTGGACTACAAGGGCCGTCCGATCACTAATAAGCGGGGCACCGGCCGATGGGTAGCTGTCTTCTTCATTCTAGGTAAGTCTAGCTAGCTTCCCCTGCAGATCGACTGCCACCGCCAAAATGATTAATTTCTTCATAACCGGAATCAATTGACTCTGCAGTGATTGAGATTGCGGAGAGAACAGCTTACAACGGCATCATGTTCAACCTCATAAACTACATGACCGGCCATCTCGGCATGTCTACGGCCGCCGCCGCCGCCAACGTCACCGTATGGAGCGGCTTATCTTCCATGTTTCCCCTCCTCGGGGCTCTCATCGCCGATTCATTCCTCTCCCGTTACCGCACCATCGTCTATTCCTCTCTCGTCTACATCTCGGTTCGATCTCGCCTTTTTTATTTCTCACAAATAATCATCAATCCATGATCAAAATTAATCAAAATCACAATTAATTCACAGAGTCTGGGTTTGCTTGCGTTCTCTGCTGCTGCGTCACATCGCTCCCACTGTGTGACCGAACGTGTTTATAATAAGACTGCGGGCTATGACGCCTCTTGCCCCATCACTACCTTCAAGCTGGTGCTTTTCTACTTCGCCCTGTATCTCGCAGCTCTTGCACAGGGCGGCCATAGGCCTTGCGTTCAAGCTTTCGGCGCAGAGCAGTTCGATGAGACGGACATGGAGGAGAACTTATGGAGGAGCTCCTTCTTCAATTGGTGGATCTTGGCATTGACTATCTCTATGAGCATAACTCCCATCGCTCTCAGCTATATACAGGAGAATATCAATTGGAGCCTTGGTTTCGGAATCCCCTGTATTTTGTTCAGCGCCGCTCTTATTGTTTTCTGGATGGGTTCCAGCTTCTATCGCTGTCAAACCAGACAAGAATCGAGCCCTTACCCTCAAATTGGTCGGGCGCTTGCCACTTTAGTCAAAAGCAAGCTGTTTTCTCATGCCATGTCTGTAGCAGGTGACGAAAAAGAACACTACCCTGGCTCCTACCGTCCATCCAGGTAAAAAAGTTCCTTTGTTATCCTTTTATCAAGGGCAATGTTATTAGCAGTCTAATGACAGCTACTCGCAGTCTTTATTGTAGGACTGCTTGTAATAACATTGCCCATTATTAAACGAAAGAGTCCACTTCATTCTGAATAGCTAACTTTTGAACTTTGTTTGATTGTTTCCCCCCCAAGTAGTAGACCTGAGACTGATGGTGTACCAAGTGCAGTGCCGGTCGAGGGGATGGAAGAAGCAAAGGCCCTGCTTCGATTGTTTCCAATCTGGGCAAGTTGCTTGGGTTATACTCTGGTCTTCTGCCAGTGGGAAACTTTCTTCACCAAACAAGGGGGCACCTTGGAGAGGAAGATAGGATCAAACTTCCAACTTCCCGCAGCAGGGTTACAGAGCCTCAGCCATGCCACAACTGTTGTTATCATCTTAGTCTACGACCGAATCTTCGTTCCTATAATGAGAAATATCACAGGAATTTCTTCGGGCATCACGAAACTTCAACGCATTGGCACGGGATTAATGCTTTCATGTGTTATGATGGTGATATCGGCTCTGGTAGAGACGAAGAGGCTTGAAACAGCAAGGAAATTTGGCTTAGTAGACGCCCCAACTTCAGTTCTTCCTATGAGCATACTGTGGTTGTTTCCTCAGTATATGATCATGGGTGTTGTGACGGTCTTTGTCGTTGCCGGCATGCAAGAGTTTTTCTTTGATCAGGTGCCCGATGCGGTGAGAAGCTTGGGGATTTGTTTCTCTATCTGCATATTCGGCATTGGGAATTTAATCAATAGTTTCCTTGTTTACGCGATAGATAAAACGACCAGAGGCATTACTGGAGAGAGCTGGTTCTCCAACAATTTGAACCGAGCTCATCTCGATTATTTCTACTGGCTTATTGCTCTTCTAAGCCTCTGTTCTTTCATCCTCTACATTTTGTCTGCGCGAACGTACGTGCATAAGCAGAAGAGAGAGATTAATGTATTTGTGACATAGTTGTAAATATGTGTTTCATGATGTTTGGCGGCATGAAGGTTATAAATATAGCCTCATGAGTTGTATTGGGTATGAGTGTATTAATAAGAAAGTTCTTCTTGATCTTATAGAGTAGTTCTCTCATTTCTTCTCTTTCTTGTTTAGATTCGTCTCTCTTCCCCGGCCATCTTCTCCAGCAGCCTTCATCTAAATTTGATTCGTGAACTTGATTGGTCTGACAAGCTCTTCTCCTTCTTAGCAACAAATGATTTCTCCTTCTTAGCAACAAATGATTTCTCCTTCTTTCTCTTTTGCTGAGTCTTCGTTTTATCATCAGACTCCTTTCTTTTGTCTTGACACTCAGCCACAACATGTCCAGGCTTATTACAGCCGTAGTAAACAATCTTTGATGTTGTAGATTTACTAGGCTTAGACCTGCTCCTGTCCTTCCTTGATGACTTTCTCTTTTGATAATAGTCATCAACTGGCTGTGATGTTGAGGGCCTAGATTTCCACTGCTTCTTCTTCAAGAATCTCTAAAACTACCTTGTAAAGTCAGCAAAATTTGCATCTGAATCACTTTTATCTGAATTTTGGTTGTCTGAATTATCTGAGGTAATTTCAGCAACATCCCCAGGAGGTGATGGAGACATCCTCCTATTCTTTCTAGTGGCTTCAACCTTGAAGGCCACAGACTTTTCTTTATGCTCTCCTTTTGCATTTCTTTCCTCCTCTTTTCTAGTCATTAGTTGCATTTCATAAGACAACAACTTTTCAAATAAATTTGGAGGAGAAATATCTGCAAGTTTGGCCACTTCCCTAATGGCACAAATCTATACATGCCCTCAAAGTGCAACTTCAAGATCTTCCGACAAATTTCTAACGTCGACAATCCCTCCGGCAATTTCGGAATGACATTAGATATTTACATTGGTGTTTGATTTCAAGCTCACAAGGATTCCTCCACCTAAAATGAATCACTGCCCACACAATTGTATTATTTGTTAAAAAAAGATTATCTATTTTAATTCTTTGGAAGCTTTTTTTTTCTAATGTCTTCAACTCCTGATTATTTAAAACTATTTTTAGAAAGTCATGTGTAGCCTTTATGTAAAGGCCATATTATATACAAGGTATCTTATTGTATAGGCCACTCTTATCTGTAAGCGGGGTAAGTCCACACATTACCGTTAAGTTCACTGATCCAACTGTTTCCAATTCATTTTAAAATGAATGCATTTTGAGATGTGTGCACTGGTGTACGTTGACCATTGGATCAGTGCACTTCACGGTAAAGTGCATTTATGCACTTTATCCCCCCCATTCCGCTGGTATTTGGATGCCTATATGACTCTGAGATTAGCTTGTAATTAATAAGAATGATAAAAATTTGTTTTCTTTTTAATCGTCTTCTTAAACTTCCCCTCTTCAGTGAGACGCCCTTTCCCTTCCGCCAACCATGATGAATAATGTTGAGGCTCCAAACACCTGGTCGAAGGGATTAGAGGTTAATCAACAGGAAATGCGGTATAGAATCCAACCAAGAATTGGACTTTTCCTTCAAGAACAACAACACATATAATAACCATTTTAATCACTTGAAAGAAGCACATGATTAAAATGAGTTAGGCCATCGAGGAGAGCCGAAGATACGACGGAACTTAAGTAAGAGTTTCACGATTTTTTGCTCTTAGTCTGCTTTCATGGATATTAACAAAGATTCAACACCAGAAAATGTGTGACAAATTTGACCAAAACATCGACAAAGACCACAATTTTTATGTCTGGGCCTCAGACATGTCTGGCCGCAGTTTTTCTTATTGTTTTTGACATCAGAAATGATATCTGAAAGATGTCATCTACGACATCTCAGATTTCACCTGCAAGGATATCTCAGATATTGAAATTGAACTGTAAGATATCTAAAATGAGATGTCATTTTCCACATCTCAAAATGAGAACATGTTCGTACTCTAGACACAAATCTTCCTAACAAAGGGAGCTTTCTCTCCCATGATCATCACAGGCTGATATCTTAGGACCACTGACACAAACCCCCATCATACCTACTGTTGAACCATCTAATATGGCACCATACTACCACAAGAATCAACCTTACAATCATCATTCTCTCATAGGCATAAGTTCTTGCAAAATGTACAGGAATGAACTATCCTTGGTCAAAGGGTGGATGCTACTATGGGTGAGGCATGTGTAAATGTAACCTATTAGAATCTATGATCTAGAAGTAATTGTAGATTTAGTCTTACTGTCAATACAATATGAATATATGGAGTCACGCGTTAAGACCGTATAAAAATAGATAAATGATCATGTTGGTTTTTTACTTATATTGTATACGAGTGATGGGCAAAGGACTCTGCCTCTATGACCAACCGTGATAGTACCCAGATCGTGATAGTACCCCGGCCGTGACAATGCTCCTAGGCGACGGTGCTCCCGTCGCTCTCAAACTCACGTCACGCTCGCTGCTCTTAAATTTATATATATTGTATGTATACAAATTTAGAATTCCTAAGAAAATATGTTGTAGGAATTGTGACCGACTTAGAATTGAAAGTTGGAATATAGGTACGTTAACGGGAAAAGCGGTGGAAGTAGTGGATATGATGATTAGGAGAATGATAAATATTTTATGCCTACAAGATATTAGATGAGTATGTGAAAAAGCTAATTTTTTAGATAATTCAGGTTTTAAATTATGATGCATAAGAAAAAATAAAAAAAGTAGTAGAGTAGGTATTATTGTGGATACTACTTAGAGGGTTGCAGTTGTTGGGATAAGTAGAAAAGGTGCTGAATCTTAGCTCTTAAATTAGTCATATGAAAGAAAACTATTAATGTGATTAGTGCTTACACGTCACAAGTAGGATTATGTGAAATTATTAAAGTATAATTTTGGAAAAACTTAGATAATTTAGTAAAGAAAATCTTACAAATGACAAAGATTTTCATAGTATGAGACTTAAATAGATATATAGAGAAGGAAAATATAGATTATACAACAGTTTCATGTAGGATTTATATATGGAGAAAGAAATGAAGAATGACAACTTATTTTAGGTTTGTCATAACACATGAGCTAATTGTGACAATACATTTTTCATAAAGAGGGAAGAACATTTAATTATGTCTAAAAACTGACCAAATAAGTTATAAATTGATTATTTTATGACTTGCAAAATGTATAAAATGATTTGTAAGTATTACAAAGTCATATCAGGAGAAAGTTTGACAACACAACATATGTTAAATGTATTAGATATACAAATTAAATATAATAATTTTAAGACGAACAAAAATATTGCTAAAAATTCGGTGGTGAATCTTGAAAATGGAAAAACAGGTTGTTTTCAAGACAATAGTTATGAAATAACTAGTTGATGACTCTTATATTGATCATAGTTTTCCGTGAAAAGTTATGTCTTCGCATTTAAGTATAAGTGAAAAATATATACTTGCGTATCAAAAGGTCGTGCGCCTCAAATAAAAAATTTTGGTGGTGGAAAGAGGAAGTTTAAGACAAAATGAGGACAAAAAAGATCAGCTATAAATCACTCTAGCATGTAGGAATGCTGAAAACTTAGTCAGGTATAAAGTCGCCAAAAAGAAGCTAAACATGCACTAAGTAAAGCAAAAAAATTAAGCTTATGAAATTTTTTATAAGATACTAAATACCAAAGATGGATAATATGACATATAAAATTGCTCGAGCTAAAGAAAGACAATAGATATAAGTCTAAAAAATGCATAAAAGATGAGACAAATAGAGTTTTTACGGATGATGTGGATATTAAAGAACAATGAATTGAACATGGAAGAGTTAAGTAAATCGGAAGAGTATATAAACATAACGTTTTATTGTAAAATTAAAGTATTAGAAGTAAATGATTCTCTAAAGAAGATGAATAATGAAAAGGCGGTTGGGCAAGATGACATACCCATCAAAATACGAAAATGTCTAGGGAATGAAAGAATTTTGTGGCTTACGTGTTTTTTAAATAAGATATTGGAGTCAAAGATGATGTCAACCAATGAAGAGAAAATTTCTTGGCACATTTGTATAAGAACAAAGGAGATATATAAAATTGTGTTAATTACAAAAGAATTAAATAGATGAGTTATATCATGAAACTATGAGAAATGAGTAATAAAAAGAAGATTAAGACAGGAGACCAGCATCTCGGAGAATCAATTTGGATTCATGCCAATGCGGTCGACCATGAAAGTTATTCATCTCTTAAGGAGACTCATTGACAACTACAGAGAAAGAAAACAAGATTTGTATATGCTGTTTATCGATCTTGAGAAGACTTATGATAGAGTTCCAAGAGAGATCTTATGAAGAGTCTTAAAAAAGAAAGGTGTAAATGTATCATATGTTGACACAATCAAAGAAATGCATACCAATTCGGTTACAAGGGTGAGGACATCCGCAGGATTAACACGGGAAATTCATATCACTATTGGTTTACATCAAGATTCAACTTTAAGCCCTTATCTCTTTACCCTTATCTTAGATGAGCCCAACATGTATATCCAACAAGTAATACCATGACGTTTACTGTTTGCGGATAATATTATTTTGGTCGATGAGGTGCGCGAGAGTGTAAACCCAAAATATGAATCTTGGTGAGACACTTTAGAAAAGAATGGTTTTAGGTTGAGTAGGGCAAAGTCAAAGTATATGGAGCTTAAATTTAGTAGTACAAGAAGGGCAGATGACTTCGTTATTAAGTTGGGTGATCAAGATATTTCTCGTAGTGAGTGTTTTAGATATCTTGGATCGATATTTCAAAAGGATGGATGTATTGATAAAGTTGTGACACAGAATCCAAGCGGGTTGGTTGAAGTGGAGAGACGCGTCAGAGATCTTATGTAATTGTAAAGTACCCTTAAATTAAACTTAAGGGCATGTTTTATTGTACTAGAATTAGACCAGCGATGTTTTTTTGTACATGAGCAAAAAACAGGAGTTGCGGAGATGAGAATGCTTAGGTGGGTGTGCGGACACACGAGACTGAATAAAATTCAAAATGAATGTATTAGGGATAAGACAAGAGTAGCACTAATTGCAGAGAAGATGCGAGAAGCTCGACTAAGGTGGTTTGGGCACGTACAAAGGAGACTATTAGAGGCACATGTTAGGCGTTGTGAGAGTCTAATCACTAGGCATGTTAAACGAGGGAGAGATAGACCAAAAAAGACTTCGAATGAAATTTTAAGGAAATACATGGTGTACTTAGGCATTAATGAGATTATGACAAAAGATAGGGCACAATGACGACAAAGGATCCATATAGACGACCCCACTATAGTGGGATAAAGACTTGAGTGTTGTTGTAGTAATGCACATCACATCTTGCCACTGTGATCTATCCGTGAGAAAGAAAATCACAATGTGACAAACTTTTTGGATTGCTATAGAAATTTGAGGATTATCCTCAAACATGAGCGAAAGTTGTCCTAGAGGAAGATCCCTTGGAGAGCTACTCATTTCTGTCTTGCGCACGGACAAATATATTTTTAAGAAGTATTAGGATGACTTCTTGGATGCCGAATATCTCATGCTAGCCACGACAATCTTTGAGTTTCATAAGCAATAAGAGACCATGCGTGAGTATGAGATAATCAAACACCTCAAGATAATTTTGAGGGGCAGGCTCAACATTAGAGGTTTGATGTTTCCAATGCATTATTTTAATGCAAAATGAAAGTTTGTGACCAAGTAAGAACTCATGTGTCTTAATAGTAGTAAATGCATGCAAAAATAAATTACATGTTGGATAAGAAGTTCATGAAAATAATTTTTTTGCAGATTCAAAGACTTCCGAGATATTCTTAATCTTATAAAACTGATGACAAGTTTCTTCAAAAAAGTTTAAATATTTATCTTTCCTAAAGAAGTCACGATCCTCACGACTCTGAAATACTATTTTGACTTTTTTCTAGAAAACTGTGGCTTCATTGTCAATATCTTATTCTCACCGCTTCAACTTTGATCGTGAAAATGAACAGCTGTTGTTTTTGTTGCCACCCCGCCACACAAAAAGTTTGGTCCGAGCGATAGCAAGGCTCGTGACAGGCAGTTCAGCGCTGCAGCCCTGAAAAAGGGCCGCATCGTTGCAATTTTATAAAGAAAATTAAGCAATACGACCCGATTGAGCAAGCCGCATGTGGCTTGCCACGCTCGCTCGAATAGTGCAAAGTCGTCCTGAAAAGAAGGACTCAACTGAACTCGTATATATATTTAAATAAATATAACATGTATATATATTCAGTTTATATATTTAATAAATGTAACGTGTATATATTAGCACTACTAGAAAAATGACTTTTAGCCACATTTTTTTGTCACGGGGGAAAACCGTGGCTAATAATGAAGTATTAGCCACGATTTCTATTCCGTGGCTAATAAGCTAGTATAAACCGTGACAAATAACCCGACTTTTTGCCACAGTTTGCTTGTTTCGTGACTAATATTCTAGTATTAGCCACGAAAGCCTAATCCATGGCAAAAAGTCGGGTTTTTTTAGTCTCACACATCCAACTAAAAGATCAATTTGGGGTTTATATTGCTCATTCTCAATTAATGTTTGAAATAAAATCGGCTCACAGGCGGCGGCGGCCGGGCGGCGGCGGCGGTCGCGGCCAGGCGGCGGCGGGCGGCCAAATCTTTTTTATGTTACAGTCCCTTTAGCCACGACGATTGAACCGTGACAAATAAGGAGCTTTTAGCCACGACAATTGAACCGTGGCTAATAACTTATTTGCAACGGATTCAGCGTGGCTAATACTATTAGCCACACTCGTATTACCCACGCCCATTTGCTGTGGGTAGGTCGTGGCTAAAAGATATTAGCCACGGTTTTGGACTTTTAGCCACGACAATCTGCCGTGGCTAAAAGTCTGTTTTCTAGTAGTGTAGAGGTGCAAATTTGCCCCGGGCCTGGTTGCCCGACCCAGGTTTGAGCCCAGTAAGGCCTGGGCTAGGTCTAAGGGGGCTCATCAGACCCTCTTAATTATTTGGCTAAGGCCCGACCCGGTGCTTGGCCCGAGTCAAGCCCAAGCCATGCCCAACCTGAAAGCCCTTGAGCATAGTTGCTCCCAACATTAAAAAAATGCTAGACCAAGCATAAAAAAATGTGGGCAGTTTGCCATATATTAAAAAATGTCGGGCACGGTGCCCAACATTAAAATGTTGGGCACCTCCCAACAATTTAAAATGTTAGGCACCTCCTAACATTTTAAAATGTTGAGTAGCCCCAGCATTTTGCGGCCCAGCATTTTAAAATGCTGGCAGCCCTTTTGGGGGTCTGCTTGTGCTCGATGTGGTGGGCTCAGGTTGACCCCCATATTATAGTGAGGTTTGGGCCCGGTCTGGATCCGATTAAGCAGGGCCCAACCTGGGTTTGACAAAAAAAAGCCCAGGCCTAGGCGGCCCGAGCCCAGCCTGGGCCTAGGCGGCCCGAGCCCATCCTGGCCCAATGAGCTTTATTTGCACACCTAGTATATATATTTAGTTAATATATTTATTTTTTATAGTTAAATGAAAAATAATAAATATAAGGTTTATATAAAACATTTTAATGAATGATATGTTATTAATTTTCATATATAGTAGCTTCATTAATATAATTTTATTATTTGGATTTCGTAAATTCAACGAACTGTTTAATTATGACGATTACGTGGTGGGTAAGATTTTAAGTTTTGAGTTGCGGTTAAAAATGAGGTGTTTTATAAAATTCTGAGATGCGGATAGTCAAAGACGAGTTGCGATTAACAATCACCTTAATTATTATTATCATTGTTTAATTTTCATTATTGTTTAATTTTGCACTAATTTTACACTATTGTTTTACACAACGCTATAAATATTGTTTTCCAAACAATTTTATGAATTTGTCACGACTGCAAAACATCTGATTTCTGCATCACTATTTCCCACCGCAGTTTCTCCTAGTGCTTGCAGCTTAGCCAAACGAGCACAAGTTCTGCTTTCAAAATAATTGTTGGAATCACAAAACCATTCCAACGTGGTAGACAACACGTAAAAAGGAGCGAGCTACCAAAACAAAGGGGCTTTTTGACACTTTGCACACCCCATTTGCACCATTTTGACACTCTGCATCCCAAAATCATAAATAAGTCACGCATTTTGCACCCCCTTCCGTTTGTCTTTCCTTTGGAACTTTGCACCATAAGCTTCAAATCAAGGGGCATTTCTGTCCAGACTATGCTGAAATCACATAAATTGGCATTTACACAACAAAATCTTTAAATTGGCATTTTGCACTTAGAATTTTTTAAATTGGCATTTTGCACTCCAATTTTTTATATGCTCCACTCTAAATAAACCTGAACTCAATTACGCTTTCAAATTCGAATCGGTAACTGTTTTGAAGACAAGCTGATCGGTGAAAGAAAATATCACAAATTAATTATCTCCAAGTTAATATAACACCCAAGAGATTTGCATCACTAATCCCAGTTGTCAAAGGATAATGCGAATATTCTAAATACTATAAGAATCAGAACACAAAATTGCCCGAACCCAAAATACTATAAGGAATCTGAAATATTTTAAAGAATTTTTTTCCATTAGCTAATAAAAACCAATTATTACGGTACTAAAACATCAACTATTACAATTATTATAGTATATATTGAAAACACCAACTATTACAATACTAAAAGAAAAACTATTATACTACTAAACCAACAACTATTACAAAAAACAACAACCCATATTACAACAACGGTTCATTCAACATATAACAGCCACAGTTCATTCGTCTACGATCATGTCCACGAGCATAAAATCATGGCCACACTTTCCTCCTCACCTGTATATTAGCGTATAAATGATTAAAGAAACAATCGAATAATACAAAATGATAAAAGAAAAAAGTTGAATTAATGTTTACCAGTTGTTTTGATCTCGTACTATTCGTTATATCTTGACTTTTGGGGGCCTCAATGTTGAAACCGAAACTCGGCTTCTGTAGAGTTCGACCATTGGGGAAGGGGTGATCGCGCACCTACTGCCCTCAAGCGAACGATTTAGGCACAAGACTAGGAACATAAGGGACAGACCCAAGGTCTCAGCGTGGAGGTCCCGCCGCATACCCGGAAGACTAGCAAACTCTTCCCCTCCCAAGCCAAAGGCTGAGCTAAGGCACCTTCGGAAGGCTCTCTTGGCCGACCGGATCCTCTAAGGAGAATTTCAAGGCCAACTCTCTCCTGATTATTGGTGCCTCCTCGGGTCTATATAAAATGTTCCTCATCCGCCCTACCAACGACGTAATCTCGCCGAACAGTTCTACTTTCCGCAGCCCACTACGCATCCCCAATTGGGCCGCCAACAACATAACTACGTTTTTCTGAAAGGCCATTAACTGACCTTCAAAGGGTTCCCGATAACCTTACCTCGGGGTCCCCGCGGGGCGAGCGGTCGCGAACATACCGCCCGCCTAAGACGAAAAAGATAAGACACATCAAAAAGGCATCACAGACATTTTAAATTACAGGAATATAAATTCCATACTTCGGCACGCAGACCGGAAAATATAATAAATTAGGCCTTCTAGGGCCGGCGCTAATACACGAGCTTAAGCCTGCTACTCCCCATTTGCGATGCAACACCTGTACTCCAACGTCTCGGCAAAGCGGCGGCATGCTAAGCGTCAGTCGGCTAACATAAGCGGACTAAACATATTGCACACATCCCTTTTTGGGGGCCATGGTGCGCATTCCCTGCAAATGGATAATACACAACTTCCTCGGAGTCTTCTCCGGGAACCCCAGAACATCACCAATCCGGCTCACACGTCCTGATGGGCTTCACACAGCATGCCTAAATCCGTACTCGCGCTTCCGGATGCTAAATGCAATTAACTGCGGGACGTACACGTCAACCCGTCGGAGAGCTCCCTTCCCCCACTCGACGGGGGGAAGGAGCTTCCATGCAAATTGGAAAATAAGGGCTTCACCTATCCAAGTAGAAATTTCGTTACCCTCGGCGCATATGTTGGCGGAGCCGCAACCGCGTATCTTGCATGAGGTTCGATGCCCAGAGAGGAGCTCCCAGCTTTCTTTGCCGTAGGCGGTGCCGACGCTAGCTCTCCTCCAATCTCCATTTTCTTGGTTGGTCGAAGGGGGGGGCACTTCGGGCGGCCTTCTCAGGGGGCCGGGCTGTGCTTTCCTTGCGGCGGCGGCAGACAGGGGGCATGCACTTCCAGGAGGGGCCTGGTGGCACTAGGCGACGACGGCGAAATGGAGGGGGGGGTTGGGGGCCGGGCTTGTTGTGGCCGGGCTCTTGGGGGCTTGTGAGCTTTGTTTGGTTGGGTGCTGCTTTGGGTCGGCTTTGTCGGTTGGTGCTCCTCCTGTTGCGGCGGCGGGGCGGGGCCACCGTGGCGGGCCACCACACGTAGGCCAGAGGCCGGCGGGGGGGGGCCACAATGCACACCCCTACTCCCCATTACAAGGAAATCAGGGGATAAGATAAGGA